>VYXD01013433.1:529408-600726 GCA_013397195.1 Hylia prasina | reverse complement strand
CGGGCGGTTCCGGGCGCAGGTCCGGGCGCGGAGGCGGGGCGGGCTCCCGCGCCTTCGGGCGGGCTAATGAGTCTCTGCCCCTTCCTTAAGCGACAACTTTTTGAGCAAACCACAAGGCGGGAGGAGGGGTTTGTCCCGCGGAGAGAGAGGAGGAGGAGGAGGAAGTAAGTGTGGGGAGCGCCGAGGCCGAAGGGGCAGGGGGCCGCTCCGTGCCTCCGCTGCCGCCACGGTCCCCCTGGAATCTACTGGGCCCACCACGGAGGGCTGGCTGCAAACTCTGCCGGCGGCCCGAGCCCGAGGCTGGGAGTGCCTGCAGCCCCCTCCTCGGAGTCGCGGGGAGACCCGGCAGGAGTTCACGGACCCCTCTCTGTTAAAGAAGGCGCTTTTAACTACCTAAGATGAGGATCCGTCTGGCGAGAAGATGGACGTGGGTCCGCAAAAGCTGCATGTTCCTCGGCTTCTTAATGATCGCTTACTTTGTGGTCGAGCTGTCGGTTTCTTCCTTCGGTGCCTCCCTCGCCGGTGAGAGCATCACCAAAGGGAAATGGGAGAGGCGCTTTTCTGACAGAGCAGAAGAAGCTGTCGATTTGGCTCGTCCAGTTTATGACAAACCCCCACCTGATCCTTATGCTCCAGGAGAATGGGGTAAACCCTCACGCCCACAGCTGAGTCCTGAGGAAAAGAAACAGGAAGAAGAGCTGATTGAGAAATATGCAATAAACATTTATTTAAGTGATAAAATTTCTCTCCACCGGCACATTGAAGATAATCGACTGAGTGGCTGTAAAACTAAGTCTTACAACTACAGAAGACTGCCCACGACATCTGTTATAATTGCTTTCTACAATGAAGCCTGGTCAACACTGCTGCGGACGATACATAGTGTTCTTGAAACATCACCTTCAATGCTTCTGAAAGAAATTATATTGGTGGATGACCTGAGTGATAAATTGTATTTGAAGGCTGAACTCGAAAAATACATAAGCAGTCTAAAAAGAGTTCGCTTGATAAGAACCAACAAACGAGAGGGATTGGTTCGTGCACGCTTGATTGGTGCTACCTTTGCTACTGGTGATGTTCTCACATTCCTAGATTGTCACTGTGAATGTGTTTCGGGCTGGCTGGAACCACTGCTCGAGAGGATTGCTGAGAATGAGACTGTTATTGTTTGTCCTGTCATTGACACCATTGACTGGAAAACATTTGAATACTACATGCAAACGGCGGAGCCCATGATTGGGGGGTTTGACTGGCGGCTGACATTCCAGTGGCACTCAGTGCCTAAACATGAACGTCTCAGGCGCAAATCTGAAACTGACCCAATCAGATCCCCAACTATGGCTGGTGGCTTGTTTGCTGTCAGCAAGAAGTATTTTGAGTACCTGGGAACCTATGATACAGGAATGGATGTTTGGGGAGGGGAGAACTTAGAATTATCATTTAGGGTTTGGCAGTGTGGAGGCATGTTGGAAATTCATCCGTGTTCCCATGTGGGCCATGTGTTTCCTAAGCGAGCGCCCTATGCTAGACCAAATTTCCTTCAGAACACAGCACGTGCTGCTGAGGTGTGGATGGATGAGTTCAAAGATCACTTTTACAACAGAAATCCTTCAGCAAGGAAAGAAAACTATGGAGACATTTCTGAAAGAAAAATTCTTAGAGAGCGTTTGAAATGCAAGAGTTTTCACTGGTATTTAAAAAATGTATTTGCTGAGTTGCACGTACCAGAAGATCGTCCAGGCTGGCATGGTGCTATCCGCAGCACAGGGATACCTTCAGAGTGCCTTGACTATGTGTTACAGGAACATAATCCTACCGGCTCTCACCTTTCTCTCTTTGGCTGTCATGGTCAGGGAGGCAACCAATTTTTTGAATATACGTCAAATCAGGAGATTAGATTTAACTCTGTAACTGAGCTATGTGCTGAAGTCCCTGAGCATGAGGACTTCATAGGTATGAGGAGCTGCCCAAAAGATGGATTTCCCATCCCAGAAATTATTATCTGGCACTTCAAAGAAGATGGGACTATTTATCATCCTCATTCAGGGAAGTGCCTTACCGCTTACCGTACGACTGAGGGGCATGCTGATGTGCAAATGAGAACTTGTAATACTGCAGATAAAAATCAGATTTGGAAATTTGAAAAATAATCACTGCTGGTATTATGAATCGAGTGAACTGTGATCTCCAAGCTTTTTACATGTGTGAGCAGATAACGGTGTTTGATTGAATACCTTGGAGTGTTTTCAGATATGTCTGTAGTGGTGTAGAAACTGTCTACTGTGATGAACTGTGTGGAGAGCAAAAGTATATGGTGGGATTCGGTTTCTAAAACATGGATTAGAACATCTAATGCCTTTTATTTTTGTAAAATTTTGATCCATTATTACTTTGCCCAGTCTTGATTATGGTAAAAGAAAGGCTTCTGAGTGGACTGGGGAGGGGTTTTTTTCATCTTAAAATTATGCAATAATCCTGCAAGATAGTGTTATATGTAAACAAAAATTTTTTCCTTACAGAAGTAAAAGTTAAGGTTCTTGCAGTGGTATTAGCTGACCTGTGTTGCAGATACATTATAAAATATGTATCTAACACCCTATGTAGGGCTACAGTAGCATGTGATTGAAGGGACATTGATGTGGAAAGTCAAATCTAAGCCTTGTAATAATCTGCCTTTTTCTGGGAATGTACATGCTGTTAGTGGTACTATATTATATAGAAGAGCAGGAAGTTTGCTTACTAGAAGGGCTTTGGCACTGCTTTGCAGTCCTGTACCTATTGTAAAAATCTTACCCCATAGGGCTTGTAGTCAGGAGCTCTCATGCATTTAGAGGAGAGTGTGATAGCAGGGGAACCCAGGTGATATCATAAGTGGAAGAAATACGGATGTCTACAAGTAGGAGTTTTGTTTAAAGGCAATGGAGAAGGAAAGGAACCACAAAATTGCCTTAGCTACAGCTGTTTGTTAGCTATACATTTAATGTATACATTGCCTCTGTGTAAGCTTTTCCATGTTCAGCCCCACATCGTAGGAACACAAAAGTTATGTGATTGTTGTTTGGTTTTTGTTGGTTTTTTTTTTTTTGTTTTTTTTTTTTCATGTGGTCTGTCAGCAGGGTAGAGGAGAGTAATACAGAGGGACACGTGGGCTGTTTTATTTTGCATTTTGTGTTTTGGCAACAGTTGGCATGGGTCAGCCCTAGAAAGGGTTTTGAAATAATACAGCTGCCACTTTCTAGTCAAAACAATACTGCTGAAGACCTCGGGTAAGGCTGGGAAGCTGAAGTTTCTGATATGAGGGGAGTTGACAAAGGACAGCTTGGAGGAAGCTAAGATTTGTTGGTAAGGTGGTTCACAGAATTACTTATTTAGAATGTTCTCTTTTTTCTGTTACGCTGAGTTTTTGAAGAATACTCATTCTTGAATCATGTCACTAATCTGTTTTGGTTGTGATTATAGATGGTAGATGTGATAGGTATGTTTTGTACTTGAAAAACAATCTTGCGTTAATATCTGTATTTTAGTTTAAGATTTAAGTTGAACACTTTTCTTAATATGTTGGGCATTCCAGCTGTTTTGATTACTTTCACTGAAGTGATAAATGTTCTTCAGTAGCCGTAGTGCAGTAAGTATTTGCATGGGGCTGGTAGGTAGAAACTTAAGCTAGTGAGCATTAGGAATCTGGATACTTGAGGAATGTAGTGGGTGTGCATTTGCTACAGGTGTCAGTAGGTTAAAAAGGGGCAAGTGAGACCTGATGTAGTTGAAGTTTTGCCAAATATAAAGTGAAAGTAAGGTAGAACATATTCTTAAATCTTAGTGACTTGAAAGCTTTGAGAGGTTTGGGTGGAAGCAGGTTAAGTTAGAAGACAAACAGAAGAATATTTTGGAGGTTGGAATGCAGTATTGAATCATGCTAAAAATGCTTGCCACTGTGTGGCATAGATTCTTTTAAGACTAATTTATTTTTAGGCAGTTACTTGCAATTTGATTTTTTTCCCCTTTTTTATCTTCTTTTTTTCCCCTAAGTTGGTTTTTTTTTGTTGTTGTTGTTTTTTTGTTTGTTAAAAATAAAGGAAGGGAACTTTTTACTACATAAGGGAAACATTCCTGAAAAATTGCATTCCACTTTGCAGCAGGAGTTCTTTTGTGGACCTGCAAGTTATGAACCATTTCTCAAATTTTAAAAGGCAACCAATCATTATGTACTGGGGCAATAAATTATATAAAGTATGTGCTTTTGTGAAAAACTTGCTGTTCATTCAGTAAAAGGCTGTTACATTCATTAGAAATTACAGGAAAAAGGCCTTGGTTCTCCTATATGGCAGATCGTAAATAGTATGTGCAATGCATGTTTCTTCAGATGAAAGTAATTAAATGGTGTGAATATAGACTATGCAATTTTATACAGTCAGTTATTTAGCACTTGAAAAAAACTTATTTTCTTATAAAGAAATACCTTCAAGTTAAACCTGACATTCAAAGTGTTCCTTATCTATTTAAGCAATAATTATAAGTGAATCTGCCTCTCAGTTTGAAAAGTTATTCTATGGTCCTGAACCCTTCCTCCTCCCCATGACCTCCCTTTCTATTTTTGGAGTTATGTAACAAACTGGGGAGAACAACAAAAAAAACAAATTAAATGACCTGACCCTAAAAAAAAAAAAAAAAAAAAAAGGTAATAATAATAAAAAAAATCTTCCCCATGGGAATAAAAAACATGTGAATAAAAGGAGGAGGGACTAGAGAAAGAAAGAAGGAAAAAACAAACAACACCTTACCATTTCAATACTCCTATCCAATTATTTTTCAGTATGTACAGATTTCTGGAAAATCTGAAACTCTGAGTGATTTTCTATTCTGTTAGACTTTGAAGATTTGGTGAACGCTTGTATATATTTTAAACTACTGATTCTAAGTGACTTAAAAAAATTGAATGTAAACTTAACACTGAATAAATGTGGAGGGCTTTGGGATTTATTTTGAAAAAATAAAATCCAGAAAATTAAATGTTGGCTGGTGTGCTTGCTGACTCTTCTCAGTTCTTTTCCTCTTGGTACATGCATACAGAATGCAACAAAAACTGCCAATAAATTGAACTTATGGGAGTTATTAAAAGTTCTTTGTATTTTATTCACTGTGCTTAGAATTCCAGATTGGCTTTTTTGAAAGAAGTTCAATTAATTATTTTTCTCCAAGTAGGAAATCTTGCAATTCATTGCAAAATGTGTTTGTATTGTGATGTTGTACTGTATCATTGAGAGCTGCAGGGTTCCTGTAAAGTGTGGGAGTTTGTTGGCAGTGCTAGGGTTTGAATATTCACACGCCCATCATGTGCACTATATTCCATCTGCCCTGTAATGCTTGCACTGAGTGATTAATTACATTGAGGATGCTTCAGTATTTTGAGAGATGTATATTGAGCTATTAAAGCCTGTCTGAATTTGTCTCTCTTGATCTTTGCATAACTTTCTTAGTCATCACTTTGTTATTGTCGGAAATAAGAGTGAAATGGTAAGTCCGTATTACAGCAACTTGTGTTCATATATTTGTGTGTGGGTATATAAAAATGGATACCATCCACAGTCACAGTTCATAAATTGAACTTTGTTTCATTGCAAATACCATAACATTTTTTTCATAGCATATGTGAAGCTCAGGTGTCTGTTGACACACCACTTTGCTGTAGATCTCTCAATCTGGCCTTTGCATAANTACAGAAGCATTGATGTTAAAAAAAAAAAAAAAATAAGGCACTCAGGTTATAAGCTGGAATAAGTTGTATATTGGAGTCAGCTCAGTGTGAATTTTCAGCTTTCTACATTTTAGTTATATTTTTCAGTTGGTCATAGCAAGGAGAAATTGTCTTTCACCTCTAAACATGGTTCTGGTTATGTCAGGTGTCTGATGAGCAACAGGCCTATTCGTGCTATGGTGCATCCTAAAAACATTCTTCTGGGCCTTCTGTGCTTTTTTTTTGATTCTGATGCAATAGTTAGGTATTGCACAGGCAGCAGGGGGTCAAGAGGGAAAATAAGGAAGATAGTCATGGATGTCCCACAGAATGAACTTCAGGTCGTGGCTTGTGTCTCATTTACCTTGGGGATAGCCCATCTATGGGACAGCAGGCTACAAGAAACTAGGCTCTTAATGAATGGTGCTGTCATCTTTCTAAGACTATTTCCCTCAGTTTTTAGAACTGACAGCTGATACTGCACAGCCTTCATGTGGTTTGTAAGATACTACAGGTATTTGGTAGTTCATCAGTGATTTGTTTTAGAAGCCATCAGTCTTGTCTGTTTCACATATCCAACCTGATGCATTCAAATTCTATTTTAGCTTATGTTTCACTTTTTCATTTTAGTTTTGCTCCACTGTAGATCACACTTTTCAGAATCAAAGGGGAAAAGGAATTCTTTCAAGTACAATTAGAAAGACTTGAAAAAAATTTGAAGTGGGGGGGAAAATATCCTGTATTTCTTTGTCAAATATAGGCCTGTTGATATGGGCAGAGACATAGTCTGGTCTCCCATCTTTTAGCAGAAGCTAGTATTTTAGGAATAAAAATAGTATCTTTGTATCAAATTCATAAAGAGAATTTAATAGTTAATATTTAATATTCTAATATGCTAATATTTTATTTGAGGCTTGCCTTAACATATGATCATAAGGAAATTAAATTTCTTTGGCTATGTTGGTATTTGAAAGAAACTGGAAAGATAAAAACCATCTTCATGTACTTGTCCAGTTTCCAGGATGCCCCTGTTCTTCCTCTCCCTTCTTTTCTCTACTAAGGTTAGGAATTTGACAACTGAGGGATGGGAGTGTGAATATCTTGGTTTTATTTATGCCTATATACTACCATTTAGCAGAGAGGAATATGATAGGGATGTAGGAAAATCACATGTACCAGTTGAATTCAACTGCTTATTAACCTTTGCTTGTTATAGGTTCCTGAAAATTACCAAGTCTGGTGAAAGTTAGGTTTGCCTTTTTGACTGTACATAGTATAGTTCGCCTGCAAAGTGGCTGTAAAAACATCACCCTTAAACATGCTCTTCCTATTTTCAGACTGTCAACTTTATGTTCTTTTGAACTAGACAAGTGTTAGTATTATAAAATAGGTACTTAAATAGGATTATAGAATTATCATATATTGATAACTTCACTCGTGTAGGTATCTGAAGTGTTAGAAGTCATGTCTTGAGTTTAAGTTGGCATGTTTTCCTGGAGTTAAACACTGGATGCTTGAAAAAAATTGTGTCTCAGAGATCAGAATGAGATTACTGAAGAATTTGTCTACTGTTTTTAGGATTTGGTAAAACCAGTTCTGGATTCGTACTTACCAATGTACATGTTCAGCTTTGAACGTTTTGCTCTATATCTTTAAAGCACTTGTAAGCCAGTTGGCTTAGTATGTGGGAGAGCTGCCTGTTAAAAATTATCCTTTACTTCTCCCAGTCTTGTGACATCCTTCTGAAAGCCTGGTGTTGGATTACTTGCTACTAGGCTTCTGCTCAGGCTAAGTATCCATTAAAACCTAATAACTCCTCCCTCCCCATCATATCCATTAAGTTCTCTAGTGAATCCAGATCCATAGTTGTTAGCTCTGACTTTTATGAGAACAGTGAACAGACTCCTAATATCTCTTACTTCTTGCCAGTTACCTGCTCTGTGGATAGGTTTCTTATATTGTGGAAGCTGAAGACGCAGTGCAGAGCCTACAGATTTGTAGGCCATGCAGAAGCAGTTACAAGTGTGCAGTTCTCACCAGATGGGCAGGTGCTGGCTTCAGCTTCTCATGATCACACTGTCAGGCTATGGATTCCTTGCATGTGAGTATAACCGAGAAATGCTGGGTATGTTTTTCATTATTGCGAATATTGGAGGCTTTACTCAAGTTTCTTTTCCACATGCCTGGGCTTTGACAGAAACAGAGATTGGGGACCACAAGCAACACAGTTCTTTACTGTATTGCTTTGTTATTTTCTGAATATTCTGTAGTTTCAAAAGAAAAATTTAACAACTCAGAGGTCACAATTTCTTGTGTGTAGAACTATGCTTCCTAATATTTCTCTGGCTTAAAGGTTATAGTTTAATAAGGATTGCATGGCTGCACTTCATTTTGGGAAGATCAGTGATGAAGAAAACCATAGTTTTTGGGAAAGATATTTTTAATTGACTTGCCTTATCAGACTGTTCTTGAGCAGTAGTAATTATGAGTTACTCAGTATGATCTTAGACTGATGTTACTCGAACTTTCAAGCGTTTTATAGATTAGTATATTAAATTCTCTTTCAGATACTAACGCTAACGAGACTAAAGGCCAATGCTGCTACTTAATTGCACTGTTCTGTAAAATTGGTCATGTTAAGTGCAACTTAAGGAATGTTATTGTAATAATATTTAAATAAGTAAAAAATGATGGTGACATTAAGATTTGGCCTCTGCATACTTTTTTTCATTTGGGTAAGATTCTAAATATGCTAACATGGAGTTTTATGGGGATTTAAACTCTTTAATATGATTGTGATTTGTGACTTGGTGTTTGGGATTTTGTTTCATTTTCTTTGCCCCTTCTGCAGTCATGGAGAATCATCAGTACTGAAAGGTCATACAGCATCTGTTCGGAGTGTGAGCTTCTCCCATGATGGCTACTCTGTAGTTTCGGCATCCAATGATAAATTAATAAAGATATGGAGTGTTTGCTATCAGCGCCTTTTGTTTACCCTATTCCGACACACTGGTTGGGTTCGCTGTGCCAAGTAAGTGTTGTTTTTGTTCTTTTGGTATAGTAGAATTCCTAACAAAGGGATTTTATATCCCAGGGTAGAAATAAGAGAAGAAAAGTCTCTGAATGACAAATAATGATCTCTCACCAATAATTAAATTTTAATAAATCTTATGCACACAAGTTTTATATAGATCTCCTAGCTGAAGTGTGAAAGCTTGCTCTGTGTTAATATGTTTGTACTGAATCAGTTGCTGTGTGTTCATTCTCTTACAATAAAGGACAAATGGTGTCTTCTGTATTTATTTTCAGTCAGTATCCTGTCTTTCCCCAGTTTTGTTTGGTTTTTTGTTGTATTAACTTATTTCCCAGCACTAATTTCTAGATTTATCATGCATTGTAGGGCTTTTCTCAACTATTCTTGGAATAGTAGTGGCATTAAAGAATGGTCATGAGTCCAGATGAGTTAAGCTTACATAATTGAAAAAGGTAAAAGAAATGGCCTTTGGACTGTAAGTTAGGATTCATACTCTTTAAAGACAGGACAGCTCTTCAAAGACAAAATCAGCTTGCTAATTTTTTTTTTTTACTTTTTCCTTTCCTCCATATTAATGGAAAATCTGCAGCTAAGAGAGGCCTGATATAAGTCTCCGAATCAAGGACTTTAACACTGTGCAGACCCCTACAAAGTTTCAAAGTATCTGATTGTTGAAAAGAGAGAGGACAGCTCTGGGAAATCACATGTGAAAGTTCTTGAGCAGTTTTTTAATGTCATTGTGCAGTTGCTCAGTAAGTGAAATAATAATACTTGAGGAAATTACAGAGAAGTCAGTTTTCCTGTTTAAAAACCTAGTCTGCTAGTCTAGGAATAATTGTGAAGGCTTTGCCCACTATTTGTAAGTTTAGAAAGAACTCAGAGAACATAAATATAGGTTAACAATGAACACAAGATTCTAGTGTCCTCTTTGTCATTTTACCTAGTTTTCTGTAATAAACTCTGTCATCTGAAGTGACATCCTGAGGTTGCTGATACCTTTTCCCCAACCCCATCTCTTCTTTTTGCTTATGGCTCTGTTTTTAATTGTGGTTGATTGTGAAATGGTGCAGAGGGGAATAGGGGGAGAAGCTTTTCTTTTCAGTTTTATTAGTCCATGAGAAATACTAGAAGTTCAAATGTCCTTTAAATGCTATGCATCCTTATATCAAACAGGCTTCTTTGGTTCTGGTGTTTTGCTGCTTATGTCTCTAATGCTTTTCTAGGCAGAATCAGTTGTTAAGTAATCCATACACTTGTGTGTTCCAGATTTTCACCTGATGGAAGAATAATAGTATCTTGTGGTGAGGACAAATCTGTTAACATCTGGGATACAAGAAATAAAATTTGTGTTAATAGCTTCTCAGATGATGAAGGGTAAGTTTTACTAGGAAAAAAAAGGAGAAATGTAATAGTGTAATTTTAATTACATTAATGTAATGTTCTGTGGTATTAACATCTATATATGTTAAGTCTGAAAACAGAATTCTACCATCTGTGTCAAGTAAAAAAATTCATATGTTTTTCTAAAGAGGTTAACTGGCTTCACTTATCCAGCTGTTTTCCAGCAATGAAGAGATAATCCAGACAGAAGTGAGATTATTCATAGATTTTGGAATTTATCTATGTTTTCTTTCAGTTTTGATAATGCTATTTAATGTTGGATGCTTCAACAAGAAGAAAGCTTGAAGACTTTTCCACTTATTGATGAAAACAATATTTTGTTACCTTCAGTGATCTGATTTAAGTTTAAAAAATACTTGCTTTTACTTACATGCAGTTTTCTTAAGCATCTTGGATCCAGTGTGGTAGTTAACGTCAGTGGAATATTTATCTTGTGTATGTGCTTTGCTGATTTCATGGCTGCCTTCATCCTTTTCGAGTCCAAATTGTTGTTATAGCTAAGTACTTGATTCTTAGACAAAATTATTTTACTTGTTGCTTACAAACGCTTTGCAGCAGTGTCTTGTAGGAACTTTGTACTCTAGCACAAATTTTGAAGGTTTGACTTGGATCAGTTATACCATATTTTCAACAGAAGTGAGATTATGATTTATCATGCACATCTTGTTTTCTTGTGCTTAGTTACTTGAAATGCCTTATTTGAGTTTGCATGCAGATAGATTCCACATAAGATTGTGGCAGCTCAGTGTTAATATTGTGGGCTTTATATATATACACACACCTAAATATTTCTGTGGAAACACATTATAAACCTGTTTTCATTAATTATATTTAGGTTTGCAACTTTTGTGGATTTCAACCCAAGTGGAACATGTATAGCTTCTGCAGGTTCCAATAGCACAGTGAAACTATGGGATATTCGAACAAACAAGCTACTGCAGAATTTCAAAGGTAAAAACAATGTAGTTTGTTCTATTTATTTTCTTTACAATGGGATTCTTTGCAATTAAGTATGAGTTATTGAGTCTGTTATTTCGTCCCTTACTGGGTAAAGTGGACAAACAAGTCATATTGACATGTTGTAAGTATCTTTTTGTAGTCTGGTAACCCTAAGAATTCAATCTGAATCCGTTTTATTTGCTTTTCTTAATTTTTAGAGCTGAGCTAATCAAGTACTTTGGAGAGTCTTCTATGCCCCAGCACTTTGGTCATTTTTCCCTTAAAAAAAGTAGTTCTTTGGGAAGTAGAAAAGAGCAAAGAAATAAAGTGTACATATCCTCTTAGTAGATACCTACAGCCTTTGAATATTGTCTTCTGTAAATCAGTTCACAGAGCAGGGGTTAATTGTATATCATTCCATCCTTCTGGTAACTACCTCATCACTGCTTCTACTGACGGTACCCTTAAGATTCTGGACCTCTTAGGAGAAAGACTTATTTACACTCTCCATGGACACAAGGTATACACAATAATCCTCTTTAAATGGAGATCTTAATAGGTTGATCAGGATCTTTACAAAGGGAAAGTAACATTTATGTCATTGTGTCTTTTATCTTGCAATTTGCAGATAAAAT
Source organism: Hylia prasina (assembly GCA_013397195.1). Classification (NCBI taxonomy): domain Eukaryota; kingdom Metazoa; phylum Chordata; class Aves; order Passeriformes; family Sylviidae; genus Hylia; species Hylia prasina. The sequence continues at coordinate 588,983 of VYXD01013433.1, read as the reverse complement.
TTAGTGGGCAGCAAGGTGTTGTATTAATGCACCTTATCAAAAGTGGTTAAGGAAATGCATCAGTTTTTACCTGTAACCGTGGTTCTTATCTGTCAATATTACATGCTTGATGTTAAGTAAAAGCTCATGTACTGAATTCATTAATAATTCACTTGATTTTCAAAATCATTTGGCGCATCAGTCATTTTGTCTATTGAAAAACAGTCTTTTCTAAGGAGGGGGAGGCTTACAGAAGATGACTTCTGTGAAGAATGGCAGGCATTTCCTCCTTTTCCTGTTAATGCCCAACAAACCCTATTTTTGATAATAAATCATTCAAATGTATTGCCTTGAGTAATGCAATATATATATTTTAATTTTTCATTGCAAAGCTGAAATATAAAGTCTAAGGATAATGCCACTATTTTCCTAGTATAGATTGTTGTAATTGTAATGTAGCATCTTATGGAAATGTGCAATATCAACATTGCAATAAAATTTTGCAGAAATTTCACTATGGTAAAATTGTTCATTATTTTATTAAAATTAAAAAATCTTTTATATTAGGTAACGGCATCAGTGTTTTTCCCTTTGCACTAAAATACCATGATTGCAGTAATAGCCTAATTTTACTGTATGCTTTTCTTTTTCCAGGGACCTGTACTTAGTGTGGCTTTTTCAAAAGGTGGTGAAAAATTTGCCTCAGGTGGAAAGGATGCTCAGGTTTGTGGTATTGTCTCCTTAAATGAAATGTCTTCATGTTTATTACAATGGATGGGAGTTAAATATAGTGTGCCACAGTTACATGCTAATTGCTCACATGCTCCACATACATTCTGTCTACTAGTGTGTTTTATAGTCTTTCCATTGGATGTTATGATGAGAAGACTAGCCACTTCTATTTTGCATATTAAAAGAGTGATTTTTAACTAAAAATATTTAAAGTGTTGCAATTCAGTGTCAACGAAGTAGGTGTGTTGCAATCAATATTGAGGTATAGCTGCTTTGTTAGATTTTCACTGCTTTTAAATCCTTACTCTGTAATTGTAGGTATTAAGTTGTGTTACTTAGTAGACTAGACTTTGGCTAGAATTGGGAAAAAAAGCTCATGTGTTACCTTTACTAATTTACTTTGTTGAAACAGTAAAGTACTGGATTTTATACAGGGAAGAAGAGTAATTTGAGCATTTTAAAAAAAGTTAAACTGTAGGTCTTATAATTAATGTCCATCTGCTGTAATAAATCTCATAATTAAGAACAAAGCTCGGAATCATCTCTATCAGGTCTATAAAGTTTCCAAAAAGAAAGAATTTTTGTAGCACAAGATTTAAATTTTCAGTCTGAAATGTTCCTTAATATTAGTTATCTTTTTCATTGTTTCCTGTTACAAAAAGCTAAAAGCTCAATGTAGATATAACAAGGTATGCTGATGAAATTAAGATCTTTTGAGTTTACCATAATTCATGGCTATATTCTGTTCTGTGGAGTTCGAAATAAATTTCAGCTAGTAGCAAAGATGGTCTTGGGAAATCAAAAAAAATTGCTTTCTGTCACAGTGTTAAGTAAGAAGTACTGACAAGACTTGAAGTTACTGGAGAGTGAAAATGTTATCAAACATCCAATATTAATTTTACAAGCAGGGAAAAAACTACAAAACCCACCAAGAATGAGGGAAAGATACTTATTTCTTGACCCACTAGTATGTTCTTTTATTTTCCATATGAAAGTTTTTTACTAAGATTTTAAGTCCCAAAATGCAACTTAGGTCCTACGTGATTCTGAATTGTTGACCTTATCTTCCATGAGTGTTTTATGACTGTTGGTATATATACTTATATTATACTTAACTTGAGAAGAACACAAGTGCACTAGGTCACATGACAGAAGATTAATCTGAGAAGCTCTAATGAAGGCAAGGACCTACAGTATTAAGCCAACACAGCCTCCCCATTGAGTGCCAACACACCCTGGGAGTGACTGTCTTACCTCAAAGTTCCTTTGAATTTGGGGCCCCCTGAATTACGTGTGTATTCAGTGCAGTCATGTCACTGCCTTTTTCCTGTTCTGATTTTCTGTTGTAGAGCTTCTGGGGCATGAGAGCATGGAGAAAGTAGGTAAAAATCTACTTTCATGTTCCTCAGCAGTTTGGTATAGTGGGTTCATGCTGAATATAGGAGAGGGAAGATCCAGTTTGATCAGGAAGCATTTCCTTTGTTAAATGTTGAATTTAAAAAGTAGTCATAGCAGGTCTAATAACTGTTTAAATTACCTTAAAAATGGCCTTCCTGTGTTTGTTAAAGTTTTTTCCTTTGTTTTATGAAAGTTTTGGTGGGAGAGGAGTACTTACTTTGCTGCAACTTCCATTTTTCTATGTTTTAAAATGTGCTAACCACTGTTTGGTAACTACCAAGGTGTCTATCTTTATCTATAGTAAACATAAGAACTGTATTCCTCAATGTCCATTGTCTTTTGATGTATACACACCTTTACTTCTCAAACATCCTGTTTTGTTGACCCGTCCATAGCCTTCTTACAGGTGTGCCAGGATGATGGTTGTGGGACTTCTTCCCAACTCACTGTGATTGTTGGTTTACTGGAATTGTAGAGGGTACTTGTTGGAAAAGTTCTGCTGGCAGAACAGCAATATCATGCTTATGAGCAGAGGCTGTAAAAGTTTCATCTTTTACTCCTCATGCAGTACCCAAAATATACTATCAGTTCACAGCATGAATTGGAGGTAGCTGATACATTCTAAGTTTATGGAGGACAGCTTCCTTCATAGGTATGTTATTTCAAGCCTTACTTTTCAAACAAAGGATCTTTCCATACCTTTCCCTCAAGGAAGGAAAACTAGTATCTCTGCTTCTTGTATCAAGTTTCTGGTTGGTGCAGAACCAGCTGACAGCATTGTTCAGAAGCAGGTTAAATATTTGAAACAAACAGTGGATACTTTTGTTTCCTTTTATTTGCTTCTTTCCTCAAACAGAAAAGATCTCAAAGTGTAGTGTTCTGAAGTTCGTCTTCCTCACATTTTTGGCTATATGTGCACATGGCAATTTATTTCATTAACCTGTTGCCATGGAAAACATTAAGACCTTTTATGTGAAAGAGCAAAGTTATACCTGTTTTATTGGAAAGTCATAGCCTATGCTGTTAATTCAGTTCCTATACAGAGTGTCTGATGAAGGCAAATACTTCTTTATGAAAGTACCCTTCTTTCTAGGGTGGTGCATATTTGCTTTTACACTTTTGCATTGCAGTTGAGATACTCAAGGCATGTATCCATGCTGGTTTTACTCTTAGTAATTTTTTTTTATCCGTAATGATGAAGCTGCAGGGACATGGCCTTTCACTTTAGAACAAAATGAAGCATATTTAGAGCTTGAGCAGGTTAAAAGCTCACCCCTGATAAATGGTGAGCTGCCTCCTGTCTGTACTGTTATTTACACTCTGAAACACTTCAGATTACTAAACCAGCAGAAAATTAGCCTGAAAAAAATGAGGGGAAACTACTAAAAAAATGTAAGTAACTTTATTCTGAACTGAATGATGGAAGTAGTAGAACCTACAAAACTGAGGAAGGAGAGAAAGCAGGAGCTACTGTGAACCAGTCCTGCAAGTGGCAGGTTCTGAGGAGGGTTTAGGTAGTTTGAATGAGATCTGTGCATCCCTCTTTCACTGTTACTAATATCTGAGTTAGTCTGGGTTCACCTTTATTGGTGCACTGTCTCCCAGTGCATATTCAGCGTGTTTGACTCAAGGGAGTCATGAAAGATGTTGAACCTGAAATGAACTTGTAGTAATGCAGGAATATATTAAAAATAAGGTATAGTGTGCTTGAAGTTTCTGTGAACAAATAAATCCATTATTTGTGTTTTTTAATAATTATTGATGTCTGAAAAATAATTTTAATGTCTGTCAAAAATATTATTGGCTGAACAGGGAAGTAATTTTAAGTCAGATTATAGTCCCCTCTTTGTTTTCTTTAATTTAGCTAGCAGCTGTAGATATCAGCATTGGACTTTTGGTAACTCAAAATATCTTTTTTCTTTTCTCACTTGGTATGTAAAGTAAGAAGGAGTTCACAGGTCATGTAAGCTTAATTAAATTACTTAAATAGGCAATTATCTTGTGACATGAGAGAGCAACATTGTGTGTTATAATTTCATTTCCCAGAATATTCATAAGACTGGATAGAATACCTTTGGACTACCTCTATATCCCATGGCCTTCTGCATTTGGTCATTGTGTGACTTGTATATTGTTTCTACCTAGAATATAATTGGACAAAGTTCGAAAAAGAGATTCCTGTTGCTAAAACATGGGGAACAGGTGTGTTAGAGTTCTGTGGAACTCTCTCATTTCTCTTATTCCTTCAAACTTTGTTAGACCTGCTTTATCGGGGGCAGAAATTTAACAGTATATGATCCCTTGATCTGGCAGAACAGTAACTTGGGACAGTTCAGTGGGACAGGAGTTTGCTTTGTTTTGTGATTGTAGACATATTTAGAGGTTATGTTTTTTAATAGAATGAATTACATCTTCTAGATTTAAAGTAAAGAAACTGTGGGGAAGTGCCTGTGTCGCAGTAGAGATCAAAGACATCACTGCAGTATTGTTATGATGCAGTGATCTACTAGTAATAACAGACTTGACTGAATAGTTATGTTTTGAGTACTGAATAGCCTTCAAGTAGTTACTGATATGAAGATTTCTTACAGGTATTACTATGGAAAACCAACTTTGATACTTTGGATTATGAAGAAGTTCTCAAACACAATTTTAGAAGAACACATATTGATGATCCTCCTCATCTTCTTGATATTTACCCAAGGTCATCTCATTTCCATGGTGAAAACCTTAAGTCAGTTCTGGTGAGTGCAATAAATTGTCTAATATAGGAAACAAGAAGCTTCTGTGAACATTGTCTGACATTTATAGTTAAATATGTTTTATGTATACCAGAGAGTTTTTTATTGTTATGTATAATACTTTGGAAGCAACCATAATTTATTAATCTGCATTTGGGCTACTAGGCAAGCTGGTGCTGGCAGGTTTATGCTGAAATTACTTTCATGCTTCTTCTGTGTCTCTGCATCTGATTCAAGCAAAACATATGTGATAATCTGGTTTCTGAAATAACACTGCAAGTGTTGCAGGAGGCATCTGAATCGTCAATGAGCTTTAGAATACTAATCAAAATATGTCATTATAAGCAGGACAAAATGGTGATATAACTGAAAGTCAAATACTTGATTGTCACAAGCTGTCCCGCTTTCCAAGACCTTTAGGTATTGTGAGAAGGTCTTGATATCTATCTAAAACACTTCCAAGGCTAGCAGTGTGGATTATGTCATTTTGTAGTCTGATTTTCTGATATTTCATTCTTGAACTACTTTACTGTCAAACTATCTACTGGTATCCATCGAAAGTGTTGGAAATTAGGGAACCAAAGTGCAATGTCAAATGTTCTGTGTCAGTATTAGGAAAAATCCTGTGTTTGTCAAGTAGTCTGAAAGTTGTGCTCAATAGGTAAACAGTACTATGCATTCTGTGAGTCCATTGTTTACTCTTTATTGGTGGCAGTCCCTGATAGAGCTGGCTGGCTTCTGCATGGTGATTACCTATATTTTCTTCTCTTTTTTGATAGTCTCCAGGTTCCTCTAATGTTGAAGGACTGTATCTGAGATAAATCTGGGAACATTCTGATTGCTGTAATATGCTATCAGAGTACTATAGAAATTCACCGTTGCCCAGCTGCCTATATAGAAAATGTATAGAAATGCTGTCATGGCATTTGTTTCCTCCTCAGAGTTTTAAAACATTGACATTTGGGGATATTGAGCATTTTTTGCAATATGAATACATGCAAATGAGTAGTATAAAGATTGAACACATTTGCTGGAGGAAGGGAACTCGGATAAAATTAGTGACTAAGATTTCTTCTGTGCCTGGTTCTATTGTCAAGTCGGATGTGAAGCTTTCTAATGCTTTAGCATTTTGGTCAGAACAGGATGACTGCATGTATGACAAACTTCATAAACAAACTTCCGTGCTGGACGTTCATATTTGTTGTAAGGTCAATGAATGAAGTTAAGTTTACTGGTACGAGCCTTCACTATAGCTGGTCAGTGCCAGAACAATATCAGTCACAGCATTTGCCAGCGGATTCAAGCCAGTCTTGCTGGAGCAACATTTTGCTTCAAGACCATTCAAATTGCGCCCATTTATAACGTGCTAAACAAACACAGTAGCTTATAGCTGCAGGGGTCCATTGTTCTCTTTTCAGGTCAACATTTCCAGACCTCTCTGCTGCTTACATGCTGGCAAAGATGTGAATATACTCTAAACCAATTTTTCAGAATTTTTTTTTTCTTGTTCCTGGTCCTGAGTATTTGAGAAGCTCTGGAAAAGCATTAATGAGTTCAGGCTAAAGTTAAACTAAGGTTAGGAAGCCTCATTATCAATACTGAAAGGGGCCATCAAGGAAATTTAATAGTTGAATGTCAAGAAATTATTTATTAGTTAGCTTTGACAGATTTAACTCAGCCTTATGTCTGCATTTATTAATGGCTGCAGCATTTTGTAGCAGCTTGTAGGCTCCTGGGCTGCTCTGTAGTAGTGAAAGAACTCTATGGCTTTGTCTCATAGCAAAGTTTTGGACTCTATGTTATATTTTCTGGCCTGATTTCAGGATTTTTACGAGAGTTGCTGTATTTAGTTTTCTATTATCGTACTGTCCCTAGAATATCTTTCTCTCAAGTAAACATCAAGTATGTTATATTCTTTGAGGCAAAACAATATCTGACAATTTCAACAAAAGTCATTACTGTAATGTAGTATATTTTTATATTTGTAAATTAAATATAGTAATAGTGATTAGAATTTCTTTTGCAGCTAATTTTTAGAATTAATGTAATAATATAATAATTGAGGTGATGTTAAGGTGAAATTATCAAATTTTTTGCTCTATATGTCTTTTCTTGTTTTTATTACTCTTCCTGTCTGTCTCAACAATTGTGGGATTTTTTCTTGTGATGAGGAAAAATGGACCTCACCAGCTGGACAAAAACATAATTTATCCAGACAAAACTGCTATCAGGTTACTGCCAGCAGTAACATACTTTAGTTAGCATGCACTAATTCTTAGGTAGCACTGTGCTTGAAATTTTTCAGTGTTCCATCTTCTTAACTATATCCTCTTGTAACTGAGAAAAAGCATAATGTCTAGACCTGCTGTGCTGTACTCTGGAGAAGGAAAAAAGAAAAAAAGTATTTTTGTCCTTCTTCAGTTGAAACATTTTATTTTTTCCACATGCCAACCTCTTTCTAAGCCAGAGGCAGCTGCAATCCCACCCTTATCTTTCAATGGCTCATCATGTTTCTAATATATAAGGGAAAAGAGGAATGGAATCATAGGCATGTTAGAGGAAGCTTCAGATGATCATCTGTTCTTCCTATGAGTACTACATCAATTCAGCTGTGTCTGGTTAGAGGGCCTGGAAGAGGATTGGAGATTCCCCTATCTCTCTGTGTTATCTATCCCACTACAGTACAACAGTTGTAAGGATAATTTTTCCCTGTTGTCTCATCTACATCTCAGATTATGTGGAACTACTTCCTTTCTTGTTACTTTCTTTCTTTCTCTTCATATTTCTATGTGAATAGGGTAACACAATTGATCTTAACTAAACAGAAATAACACTATTCTAAGGGGCTTGGTAACATATGCAAGAGTTACAGGCAGGCAGAGGCAGAGTTTGGGGATGGGATTTTTAAAAGTATCAATGATTACTTAAGGCTTGCTACATGCCAGTACAATGTCATCTAAATGCTTGAGATGTGTTGTAATACATTGCCTTGAGTTATGCTCAGCTGGTTTAGTCACCTCTACAACAGGAATGAAGAGGGATTGCCTTAGGATAAAATTAAATGTATTAGAACACAAAAAGTTCAACAGATGTACAGACAGAACTTAAAAGAAAAGTAATTCTCCCCCTATTTTTTAAAATTTCTAATGTTTCACACTTTTTTTTTTATTACTGCTCTTGGTTAGCTATTGCTTCTCTATCTCTGCTTGTCTCAGCGTGGCAAAGTCCCTGCAATTCCAGAACTTGATCCTGGGGAAATGGTATAAACAATAAATGGAGCTGGCTTAGAATTTATTCAGCTGGGATCAGAGACACAGTTGCAACGTTTTCACACATCACCTTTTGGAAATGCTATTTTGAATAAAGCAGCTGGCACAAGGGCGTTAAGAATTGCCAGTATCATCTGGTGTTTTGCCTTCAGGATAGTGACAGAAAGATAGAGTTTGGATTTTGCCTTTTCTGATAACTTTTTCTTATTCACTCTTCAAAGTTATACATCAAACCAGTAATATTTCAGATACCTTTCAGATACCTTCCCTATTTTTTTTCTCTAACTACCTATTTTTTGAGACATAATTAACTTTTACAAGAAAATCATTAGTTGTGTCTTTTCCTCGTCCCAGCAGTAGCCTGAATTTTAATGCAGTGTTGAATTTCATATTATTGGCTTGTAAAACTTTATAACTCTTCTACTGCACTGATCAATGTGATTCTTGAATATTCAAGTAAGTAGAGATTTAATGCTCATATGCTCATTTAATGCTTTATACCATAACCATTACAATTTTTCAGACAATTTGGATATATAAGTAAATTATTTGTTCCCTAAAGGCGCCTACTTTTTTCTGACCATAGAGGTAACCTTAGGTGATTACCAGCTCAAATACAGGTGTCTAGCAGTATGTCTAAATTTAGCTGAGTTAAATCCCAGTTGTTGTCTCTGTTTGACATAAGGACCTTGTGGAGTTACTTGAAAACAGTATGTTTAATCAGTTATCCAAGTTTAGTGAAATATACTAAAAACTGCATTCCATTTGATGAGAACTGTATTTCTGAATATGCGATGTTTGTACATAATATTGACCTTTCATGTGCTAAAGACTTCTTTAAAATAAATGGATTAGAAATGAGTTTCTTTCAAAACAACTGTGAGGTTTGAACATATTAAGGTGCATATAGTTTATCTCTTCTGCACAAATAGCTTCTGTTGATTAAATTTAATCTTAAAATTTTCAGTGTAATTTCAGTTGTAAATATTTTCTTACATGAAGGAAATTCAAATATACACTAGGTGGCAGTAGAAAAAAGACTATATGGCTTGCTTGACATGAGGGGCCCAGTCTACAACAAAGAACAGTGTTTAATCAAATTGAAAGCTAATTTTCTCTTTGCTTTCTCTTGTGTTTGGAGATACTATTTCACCAGCTAAATCACTTTCCTAAGAAATACTTTGTGAGTAATTTAAAGCTTCCTCTTTTGATTTTATTAACTTTATTATTCTAATTCATGAAAGATTCTGTAGAAACCTTCCCTTGAAATATATTTTATTGTACTATGGATCAAAATGTGGTAATTATATTATCATATTAGAAGATGATATTGAGAATATTTATGTATCAGTTTACCAGGTAATTAAAGCAAGTGTTTTTGAAAACCTGTAATATGTGACAGTACCTACCTTGCATTTTAGTGCTCTGTTTTTTCTGTCTTATTTCTTAAGGTTAAGTATTTTCAAAGACTTACCTTTAAGATTTCTCTTGGTAAGATTATTTTACAGCTAACTACATCACCTTGTCAAGAAATGTCAAGTAATTTGAAACTTTTACATTTAGCTTTATTCCATTACCTCATTCATTTTTAGTGCAGTATTAAACACTAATATTTGTACGAAAGACTTAGATACAGCCTTAATATTTTTGTGCCTTTTTAGAGACCTTTTAGACGCTCTTTCTGACTAGTTGCTTAATAATTTGGTATTTAATTCTTTTCATGTGGCTTATGACAGTTCCTCCACCCCCAGTCAGTGTTTACAGTGCTTCTCATCCTCCCCTTACCACTGGTAAAGCAATAAGCAGAGGTATACTCAGAGGAACTTTCATTCTAGCTCCAGGATGTGACACTTCTACAAAAAGAGCATATTTTTTTGACTTAATAATACCATGTATTTATTGACCAACCTGTATCAAGAATTTAACTCATTCTGCAATATCTCCAATGTATATAACAAAGAGATACTATCTCAAAGAAGATGTTTCAAGAGCTATTAGTGATAATACTACAGTAGTTCCTCCACATTAGAGTACTGATAGCTAATAGGCATCTACTGTCCCTTTTCTGCAGAGTTCTGCAGATGCATTGTCCTCTCTTCAGTGCCCAAATGATGCATGCCAGAAAATTACTTTAGTCTTACCTGCCCATAGTATGACTGGCACTTGGATATGCATTAATTATATTTATTGTAGGGCTGACAATGTCAGAAGCAACTGACCCTGGTAATCCTGGGCACTGAACAAATGTAAACTCTGTGGGACATTTGCCTGTGTAATCTCAATAGACGCAATATGTACAGAGGTGAAACAGTAAAATTTGCAGTTCCTCTCCTGCTCACCTTAATAGTAATCAATCATGTTTCTGCAGAGAAGATGCTAAAGGAGAAGTCCAGTTAAAATGGTAGAATTTTCAGCTAAATAGACAGTCATTGCATAGACCATGTTACCTGGCTTTGGTTCTTCTTTCTCCCTTTCTTTCTTCCAAGTCTATTTGACAAAATTGGAAGAAAGTAAGACTTGATCCTAATATCTACAAATGAGGGAGAATTTTAAGTGTTCAGCTGTGATGACAGTGTAGCAGAATGGGTTTTCTTGATTGTCCCTGAGTCCCTGCTCATTCTTGACTGAGGCACCTGTAATCAGAAGACAGAAAAAGAAGATCATAGATGAAGAATGGCTTGTTGAAGCTAAATAAAAGAAAGAACTAAGCACTGCTACTCAGAGAAGTGAACAAGCTTAAAAACAGTGTTAAGATCCCCCTTAAGGAAGGTTTGTCATCTCTGATTTTTAAGTGCTGCAAAGTGTAAGAATCACCTTCACTTTGAATGATCAGGTAATACTTGGTTTTAAATGTTTCTTTACCTTCTAGCTTGCGAGTAAACTTTGTCTATCTTCTTCCACTTGTATTTACTGAGGGAGATCTTGCTTCTATTAATTTTAACCTAAATTTCTGCATGTAAGTTATGGAAATCTAAATAAACAGAATGAAAAGTCTTCAGGCAGTACAAGGTGCTGTTGCCCTCCTTCCTTGACTGTTAATTCCAGATATAAGATTGTATTCTAGCTGCTTAACAAACATGTCTCTGACCTAGAGGTCTTTATACCAAGACCTCTTTTGACCTAGAGGTCTGTATGGACCCTAGGATCAGGGGTTCTTCCTTGTGGAAATAGCACTGAAGCAGTTACCAAGTGAGCAGCTCTGACTGAGAAGTCAAAATAAAATTACCCTTGTAGCTAAGCAACTTTCAGCAAATAAGCTTAAACATGTCACTAGGCAAGTGTGAGTTTTGGGGGTTCTGGGATTTTTTTCCTCTTTTCATAAGGCGGCTGGAATTAATGCTGTCTCTGGATTACTGATAAAAAGTTGGAAAGAGAAAAGTTCATTTCTCTTTATTACATCAGACTTCTTGGTGATTTGAAAGTCATCTAGTCTTCCTGTAAATTTTACCAGTTCATAAAATAATAAGAATAGTTCATAAAATAATAAGAATAGTATTTCCAGGCATCATGCTGAGAGGGCAAACATCTTAGGCTGTGATACACCTAGGTAATATAATGGTAGGGATAATATGTGCACGGATTTTTATAGGGAGGTTATTCTGATCCTTAGGTGAAACATATGATACAAGCAGTAGCTTTCTCAAATTTCATATTCTCTGATGCTTTCTTAATGCTTTACTTTCAGGAAAGGACATTAGCAAAATATTGCTAAAGTTATAGATTAACTCCTATAGCCAAAAATAAGCAAGCAGTAACTGTGATATTAACAGCAAAATTTCAGATACTGTGACGACATATCTGATCAATCAGCTTCTGACATTGTCCCAGTAGAAAGCTGTTTTCCCTGTGGCTTCAGGAGCAGCATTGTTTGTGTTTGATCTGTTAACTTATCACAGATTTCAGTGTTACCTCCTACTTGTTTTCCACAGAAATGCTTTCAAAGTTATTTTGGCAATCAGAGTTGGTACAGGAGAAGTAAACATATCGGTCAGTTAGTAGTGGGTGACTTGAGGAACTTGAATGGAGATTAGGAACCAGTTGATCTGGGCTGCTAAGTGTGTCCTCACTTTTTATTTCAGTCTTATTTCCTTTTCTCTGTTGGTGCTGAAATAATGATGTAATTAATTTTCAACAGGTCAACCCTACCTTTGATGTGCCTGATATACAAACACCTAACCCATCTGTCATCGATATTAGAGCATCTTCAGGTATCAGTACTCCTGTAAGTTGCTTTAAAAAAAAAGGAAAAAAAAGAAAAAGGCTAGAGTATAGCTAATATGTTACAGAAATGTGCTTTTGTTGTCCATATGAATGAAACAGATTTTTTTAGCAATTGTCAGGTGCTCAGAGCTCAATATCCTAAATTCTCAACTTAAACTTTGTCACTGTTCCCAAGTCTAACCAGAAGATGGTGTAATAGCATCTTCATTTTATATAATAGCAATTTCATTTTGTACCTGTAATTTTACCACTATACTAAGCACAGATTCTGTTTATAAGCCCATGCTAAGTACATCTAAATACTACTGTTAAAATTTATGGCTTATTCTCAAACACTTTTTGTAACACTGCCTTTAAATGCAGATAATGGTAACTCTAAAGAATCATTCTCACTGATACAATTCTAAAAGCAGTATTTTATTATTTCTCCTTTTAAGGCATGTAATGGTTCCCTAGAAGGAAAAAAAAAGATAATACATTTTAAGGCAGAGTGATAGGATTAGAGTCTTCTTGTGTTGGCTTTACATATGACATTGGTATGGTGTGTGGGAGGAGAGGAAGGCAATGTTTTAGCGGTAGTTTCGTGGGAGAAGAAATATGCTCTCCTGGTATGAAATCTAAAAGACATGCTGTTCTAGAATTAGGATAAAATGACAATTTTGCTTTTAGCTCTGAATCTGTTCCTGTGAAGGCATAAATTTTGTCTTGAGCAATTTTAGTTACCATAAAGAGTGTGGTTGAAGGGTTAATACTTAAAAAAAGGCAGCAGGTGTGGTTTCTGCTGTTCTGTTTTGTCATGAATGCTTTATGAAAGCTATGTTGTGAAGATACTCTATAAAATTCTGTGAGATCATTTTTGAAGATCATGGTGCACAGGTTGATGGAAAAACCTTTACTTCAAAACAAATGATCCTATAATGACTTGTATTTGAGAGGTGATACTGTTATATGTTTTAAGGTTTATCAGTTGTGTCGTGTTTTCACAATGGAAATACGGTTCTTTGTAGACTTACAGACATCTGTTTAGTAGGCTTCACGGATTATGGTAGATATAATTTGACTACCTATCACTTTTAGGTACTCTGTGTTCATTACTTACTCTGCTCCTCACAGAGTTCAGAAGTATGGTTGCACTGTAATTCTTTATTATATACCCACAAATCACTTAGTCTCCATTAATTCTTTTGATATGAAAGCAACGTATAAAACTTTATGCTCAGAACTCGAGGAGTACATTGACCCAAGAAATACAGCATTTTTTTGACTGCTGTCTGTCTGACTTTACAATCTTCATTATAAAAATGTTGCTTCAGAATTTATGCTTTTTGACTGTGTCAGTAATCACTACTTTTTTTTTTTCCCCCAGCATCTCAATCTACCAGTTATCATTGATTCTCTCCACTGTTGCATTTCAGCATTCTCCATCTGCATCTTTTTCCATTTAGAAACATTTCTATAACCTTGTTACTTGGACTGTAGCTTTAAGGGCAGCTGTCCTGTTCAACACAGGTTAACCCTAACCCTGCCACTGTTAACAGAAATTCCCTGAATTTGCATGTTTTCTTTGCCACTAATATCCTTCCTTTCCCATAGTGAATAACACTTTCTCCAACTTTGCCAACTAATCTGGTCCTCCCTGCTTTCTAATGTCAGCTCATCCTTTAATATCTTCCTGTCCAGTGTCTGTCTGCTGCATTGCCACCTTCTGTCATTTGTGGAATTATCACTCATTTCTTAATCAGGCCAGCCACCTAGACTCCTTGTGTCTTGTTTCTAGAGGGTTCTGAATCTCAGTGACTTGGACCTTTTTATCTGAAGCTTTCTCAGTTTCCCTAATGTATGGAGAGACTGTCTAATAGAGGCTTGATGTGTTCTTCATAAGAAACAAGGAGAAAAGGGCAGGTGCTGGCTTTATTTCTATCACACCTTCACTGACAGATTTCCTCTTGATACAGTTTGCCCTCAATTGAATGATTATGCTTTTGTTCATTATTTGTATTTTTTTTCTTAATCCTTTTCCAATTTGAGATTGCCATCCTCAAGTCCTAATCTAATTCATCATCCTACCTCATACATACCCCTGATTCCAGCCCCAATGGGTTGCTCTTTTTCTACAGATTGTCAAAGATATTATCATTGTGCATTTTTTTTCCCTGCAAACATTTCAAGAAACATTTTAAATCTGTTTATGGCTTTTTGGCACTACTCCTACTGAAAGAGCACTGTTCAAATAACAAAATTTTTTTATCAGATTGTCAAGTTAATTTACATGTGTCCTATCTGTATCTACTAATTCTTTTAAGGCTCTGCCTTAAGGAGTTCTTCTGCCCTTCTGATATGTGCAGAGAGAAAAATGCAGTCTGCATTTAGGTATCTTTATGCATTCTCCTTCAATGTATTTATCACATGTAACACAGCAAGATCTTAAGGGTTATTTACAAAACATATTGACAAGTCCCTACACCACTGGAAGTAGCTAATCAACGTATTTAATTTTTTCTACTGAAGGAGAGAGATACTTGAGACAGTGATCTGAGAAAATGCAAGTCTCTAAATACAGCCTTTCTCTTGGGTGAATAACAACACTGAAGCTTTTGTAGGATCTCTGATGAGTTTGTTAAAGCTCCCTTAAATGTCTTCGATGAGATTGGAAGTCTATACAAAACCTTCTAATGTTTTGTTGAATAACTACCAAAATTCCTGACAGTAAATGATCAAAAACTTCTCTAGAAGTTTTTCCTCCTGATCTAGGTCTCAGTCTAGATCAGGAGAAAGAAAAATAGGAGAAAGTACTCTTCTTTTTGAGAATCTTTTCTTCAGCTGGAATTGTGTGCTGTCCTACTCCTTTATAAGAAATACATTATTACTGCCCTGAAGATGATTTGTGGCAGAGCAAAAAGGTTTTTCCTTTTCCTTCCTTCTGTGAAGATTTGTTAATGAAAGTGATACAGTATAGGTTGAGAGGTATGTCTGGAGTCATTTCATCTAACCTTCCCCTTAAAGCAAAACCAGCTTGCATCAGGTTCTTAAAGCCTTGTCCAATTCATTTGTTAATAATGTGTAAGGATAGAGATTCCACCACCTTTCTGGGCAGCTTGCTCTAGTGTTTGTTTGATGAAATTTTTTTTTTCATAATATGTAACTAGAATGTCTTATGTTCCAATGTGTCTGTTGCCTTCAGTTCACAGTGGTCCTCTAATATGTGTGTGTCTGTCTTTTTTCTATCTACCCATTAGATCTCTGAGATGGCAGAAAGATCTCCCTGTATCTTTTCCTCCAGAGAACAAACTTGGTTTTCTGGCTTTTCACAATATCACGTTTTGGTCCCTTGGTTATCTTGTTCACTCTTGACTCAACTTGCTCCAGGATGTCAGTGTCTATCTGGGCCCAAGAGGCCCTAAAGGGGACACATTACTCTAGATAATTAGGGTGCAGAAAAGTATCACCATCATCTATTCTTGACAACAGTCTTCCTAGAGAAGATTTTAAAAACAAATATTTAAAAACATAACACTCTTGATTCTTTATTGTAAATTTAAATATATATGTTTAGATATTTTTTCAGCAGCTCCTTTATTTTGAGCTGTAGCTGTCTAAGAAAATACTAGTACTATCTCTTCCTCCTATTTCTCCTCTTTTCAAGGAATTTTAATTTCTTGCTTCATCAAAACCGACAATTGATCACAGCTTCCACACTTAAAATGCCTGCTTTTGTGTTTGTGTTTTAGTGTTTTTTTTAATGTAGTTGTATTTTCTTCCTTCAGAGATTAAGCTAAGATATGCAGATATGAATGTTCTTATAGGGATTTTAGTAAAAACACTTACATTATTAAACTGCCTGAATTGTGAACACCTTATCTTTTCAGCTTCTGTTCTCGCTTAGTACTAAGGCCAGTTGTTTTGAACATGGTGAAAAATCTTTTTTCATCTAAGGTTCATACTGATTCAACTTCTTTTGTAAATTCAGTGAGGGGAGTCTGACCCTTGTGTCAGTGGAAAAATTTCAGTGTAATCTTCAGTATGGAGTTGCTTTCTTTTGGACTACAATTACAAAACCATTAAGAATTCTTGTGTATTATTATGGTTAGGAATCAGCTTTGGATTTGATGAGTCATTTATTCAGTTCTCCTGTGTATTATTGAAAGCACTGTAAAAATTAGCTGTGTGTGCTTAACAAACTGGTACTTGTGTAATGTCCTGACTTTATCAATGTTGCAGTTACTCATATGTTGCAGTTACTAGAAATTAGGTGTATTCTAGCCTTTTGCACGCTGAAAATATTCACTAAATTGGGATCAAATTTGAGGGCTGGGAGTGGTGTTTTTCTCCTTTCTATTTCATTGAAGACTCTGAAAGCGTTACTGCCTCTCTCCTACCCCTTCTCCACATGTCAAGCAGCTTAACATTGCTTTTGTTTTCTGACCTATTGAAAAGGAAAAATTGGGAGTTTTGTTTCTCTTTGGGACAACTTCTTTGTGCTTTTATCCTCCAATTTTAGTTTAAGTCATGAGGGAGGTTGGATCTTTTAAATTCTGTGAGGTAGTACACTGGTGACCTCTGGTCCCTGCTAAGCTGTTGGAAACAAGGGAAAGCTGATGGTGTCTCTGTAGTTTTTACTGACAGAAGCAGGAAATCACTGTAGAGACTTTCTAATTTAGAGGAAGCAAAGCAATGTACTGTAATCTGGAAGTTAGAATGTCTGTGCTGGCTCGGAGATGTTTGCTGTTCTTTCTCTTCCAGTGCCATTTAACATTAAAAACAAGACATTCTTATTGTTCGTTTGCAGTACAACTTCTACAAAGTTAAGACTGGGTTAATTGTACACATGCACACATACACAAATCTTTTGTAAGATAACACGCCTTTTAAAACTGGCAAAATTTTACTTTGGGTAGAGTCTTACTCAGGGCACTGTGTTTCAGGAATGCCTTTCAAGTTGATCCATGTCTGTATATTGCTCCTTTAACACATCAGGACATTTCTGGGAACTAGAGGGATGGAAGTTCCGGGTATTATTTCTCCCTCAGTTTCCTGAAATACTGTACATGTATGCTGTGACCTTGTCTGCTTGAGCAGTGTTTTCCTCCGCTTTGACTGGAAATCTAAGCTGTATTCACAGTTCTCACAGCTGATTCCGCGGCACGCAGAAAATGCCCGACAGCTATCAGCCCACACATCCAATAACAACTGGTTCCTTCCTCTTCCTGGGGAAGAGTAACATCCTCTGAGAAGAAGTGTCCCCCGAGGAATGCAGGAACAGCAGCAAGCCTTTCACACAGGAAATTACTACTATAGCACTTGTAGAAAAGTGTGTCTGTCACTTGGCTTGTCAGTCTGTAATGAGCTTCCTGCTGACCTAGATGATGATATACTACTGATCTAAATGCCATTTGTGAGTCATTTAGCTTAGTGGAAGTTAATGAAATTATCATTCAGTGGCTCTGTTACCCTTCAAGCACCTAGTTTAACTTTTTTTATGCAATAGTACAAATAAAGTTTTCAACTTCTTAGTATTCACGGGACTTTAATAATTCTGAGATTGCACATTTTGTGGGACTAAGGAGCAAGGGAATGCTCAGTTTAGCGCACAATGTGTGTATCTTTGAGAAGGCTGCAAGATTTTATTTTTGTTTGTCTTGCATAATAAAGCTGATCTACAGATCAAGTATGTCAGAAAACAAGACTGTAAAGCTAAAATACTGCCCTTGAATTACCCTTTGTTCTTAAATTCAACTGGAATATCAGTTTAGCACAACATGCTTGCAACTCTGTGGTAGAAACTTGACTATAAAATGAAATCTATTTATATATAAAACCATATGTTATTCAAAAATTTTAAAGCCAAGTTTGTTTAAAAAGCAAACACTTCAATACTGATTTAACATTTTCTTATTTTTTCCTAAATGACGGTACTTAAATAGAATTTGCTAGCACTTGTTTATCACTTAGATTAGTGATATCTAAACGCAGAGGATGCTTTCTGACTAAAGGCTTATTAAAGTCTTTTCCAAATGTATTAGTTGTTCCAATACAACACATCTCTCCTTGAATCCATGCTGCATTACTGTTGAGTTTGCAGTAAAAGACATAGTTACTTGCTTAATGTGAGATAATGGAAACACTGAGTCACATACAAAAAATCACATAGGTTGTTTTAAGCAACACAGGTTGCTTAAAACAAGACTGAAAAAATGTGACTTTTCAAATAAAATTCAGCAACTAAGGAAAAAAAAATTCTTCAGCAGATAGGTATTTCATGTAGAAAAACATCTTGGCTTGCATCTTCCACCAAAACAGTGTGGGGGTTAGAAATTAGGTAGAACAATGCTAAAGGATGATTTCATAGTAATTTTAACTTAATAACTGTTTTTATCTGGTTAATTCCATCCAAGTCAAATCCCTGATTTGTTCAGCTGTCCAAACACTAATACGAGCACAAAGGAAAAAATGAGGAAAAAATTATTTAGAGATGAAGGAGTAGATCAGAGCTGGCTGGAACCTAACTGAATTGACTGATGTCTGTGGAAGCGTGTATCCAATGTGATTGTGCTATAATACCTACAGGTGTGTTGCATGCATGCAACAGCTGAACGTGTTTTTAAGTTGCAATGGGAAAAAATAGGAGGAAAGGAGGTAGTAATAATGGTTTCCTTTTGTTTAGGCAGTACCTATGTTGGATTCAGGTGGTTTTTTTCAGCCCAAGAGGATTCAGATTTCTTCTGTCTGCATGGCTGTAATGTAAACAGCAGGTAACAGAGACTGAATGGAGGCAGCTCCAACCTTTTTGCTTGAATTTGAAGCATTGTAAAGTAAAAACTGAGTATATGATGAAAAAACAAATCAAGTAAGAAACAATCTATGGTTAGTGAGTCTGTAAGAGGAAGGCTGGATTTTATTGCCTTTTTGTAATAAAAAGTATTTGGGGAAAAAAAAGAGTAGCTCTGTGGGTGACACCATCAGTGGAGATATGTGGCATTACTGCTCTGAAAAGTTGGTTGGTTGAATTTGGGCTTGTTCTTTTTTTCTCTGTATCCCCTGACATATGGTACTCTGGTTGTGGCAGTTTGGGTTGGTTGAAGGAGGTGGCCAGGGGAGAGATGCTGTCCTCTGGCATGTTCTAACAGCATGGATATTTCCTGCACATCAAGGTGTGAGTTCTGCTCACATGGTAGATCCTGAAGTGAAGGCATCACAATGCAACTCTGAGTTAAATATTGCAGTATTTTTATTGTAAAGGAAGACTCCTTACTTGCAACAGAAATTTAAAATAATTACTTTATCCTTAAACTGTTCTTAAATTAAGCAGTATCAAGTGTTCCTCACTGGAAAGGTTACTCTTTCAAGATGTTTCCTCCTTCCTTACATCTCTGGGGAAAGGAATTCAGTGTCCATGCTTCCAATTTTTGCTAGTGTAGTGAACTAGTACAATACTATTTGCTTAGCAGTTTCAGGTAGTTGCATGTAAGATGCTGTAATTCTTCACTCAGTAACCTTATCATAAAGGTTTATAATTTTGTCCAGTTATGTGTCACTGTAGATCTTTATAACACCTGTGCTTTCTATAGTGTTTTACTCTGTAGTGTATTCTTCTCTGATGTCTTGCATGTGTACAAAAGTTGCATTTCGACAGTTGAATGAAGTCAGAATGCCAAGTGACCCTGACTGCTTTAATAGTTTTCAGGATGCCTTTTTTGTCACCTCTAAACTTGATTTTCCAGATAGCTGATATGTTTTGTATGGAATTAAAACAAGAGCAGATTTCAATGGAGTCACTAAAACCGGCATAATTTTGCAGCATCTTTCTGATTTAACTGTTTTTGAAGAAACACTAGCTAGATAATTGAGTTCCTGATGCATTACAACTTAAAATGCAGTAGTAAAATTGTAGCATGTATATTATGGATATTAAAAAAAAGGATGATTTTATCAGTAATAGTTTGACTAAATATTTCATTAGAGAAGTCTTCAGTTTGAAAGATCATTTCTTTCTTGTTCCCTCAAACTATATTGACGTTAGGCCTTAAATATTTGCTCTATATTTCCTATGTCAACTTTTTAGTTGATTTTTTTGCTTTTTCCTGACATAGTTCTCATGCTGACTGTGACCTGTGACCACACAATTATCCTGTTTATCCTTTGTGATTGCTGATGGAATTTCGGCTTCCCCATTCGCCTGGTATTTTCTCTATTATTGCAGGATATATTAAAAATCAGTATCATTATCTGACTTGTGAGGTTATTTCAAAACCAATAGTCTTTTTTGCTGTCATTGGAATAGAAACTATTTTGCCAGAAATACAATTATTAAATACAATTAATAAATACATTTATTATCTTCTGAAATGGGAGATAAAAAGACCCCATTAGGCACATTAAAAAATATGCAAAATGCTTTAACATCTCTAGCTAATAAATATGCTGTTGCTGGGGCTTCTTTTGTTTCTGATACTTTTAAAGTACCAATAATCCTTGAGTTATAGAAATTATTTTCTATAAGGAGTGTAGCAGGCCTGTCAGACCACTCCAAAGTTAACATTTCTTGGATATTTCTATGTAATTCTCAAATTTTTCGGTTTCTGCTGTTCCCTGATTTGATTCCTATTGCAGTAAATTGTAAAACTCAACTGACTTAAGTACAATGCTGCTCTGGTCCTACCAAATCAATTTTTTGTAATCCCACCTCTGAACAAAGCAGGACTGAGTATTATTTTTACCTGGACTAATGAGACAGCTTATCCAAATCTTCAGCATATTTACTAATGCTGCACACTGAAATAGCTCAGGATAGTCTTTTTCTACTTTCTCCAGGTATTTTGTGAAATCTAATAAAATCACATAAATTTGACTTTTTAATCAAAATTTTGAAGCTTCATTTTATCCTTACAGGAGTTTTTGTGACACTATCGTTAAAGTGTTTGACGTCTTTTTGAAACCTTCACCATCCACTATAGGCATAGCACTTTACTAACAAAAGCCTTGGTAAAATGCTGAGGAAGAAACTCTGTTTCTTCTTTTACATAGTGAAATATATTTTTTAGGCTATAGTCAGAGGATTTCAGTTCCAAGCTATGAAATATTAGACTTTTTTTTTCCTTCTGCAGAAAGTAGTATCTATCTCTTTGCCAAAAAGTGTTCAAGCTGTTATGCTGGCCCTGTTGGATTTAACTTTGGACTCTACTGGAGTCCAAATTAAGTTAGCAATCCAAATGCTGGGTTGCTAACTTAATTTCAAATGCTTTTAACGCTTTGATATTTTCCTGTAAGTAATTTGTATTAGAGGAGATTTGACACTTGCTTTTATGGAGTAAACAAACTCAGTGGTATTGTCCACTGCCACCTGGTCTAGTGGTATAACCACCTGTGGTTACTGCTCCTCTGAAAGGCAATCAAAGCTGCCAGATCTCAGCTAAGAAAAGATTTCTCTGTGAAATCTTTGTGTGGACATCCTACCCACATTGCATCCCGTAACAGGAGGCAATTTAGGTTTATCTGTGCAACGAAGTTTTGTTATGACAAAAGTTACATTGATATGAGGTAGCAAAATAAGAAAATTTGTACCACAGCACTGACACTTATCCTGACAAAAACCATTGATACTGATGCAGCTGTGCTGGCAGAAAGGTTTCTTTTAGATTTGCATATAACTTTGAAAGTAAGTGGTGTGTAGATACGCATATAAGTACATAGTCATGTAGGGGCTGGCAAAGAGCTCCTGTGTGCTCCTGCAGCAGGGGGCCCTGCTACAGTGCCAGTGCCTGGAGGGAGGCTCTGCAGCACAGGCAGCTCTGCCCTGCACCAGCCTCCTGCTCTTGAGGAGCACCAGACCCCTACTCTGGGCAGGCTGGAGCCCAGGGACTGAAGCCCTTCTCAGCTTTCTGCAGGGCTCAGGAGAACATTATTCACAGCCTTCAGTTCTTTTTCTGGCAGTCTGTCTCTTCAGGATTTTGTCTTCAGTAATTTTTTGTTCATTTTTATTAATAGGTGGGGTTTAAGACAGAATTGTATTCCTTTAGTTTTTGTCATTTACATACAGTGTAAGTTGTTCAAGATTCATTTTGCCCCAACAGATTAAGTATGAAAGCCTTATCTAGGAGAAATCAGTTGCATGTTGTAAAGTATATTCTTTTATTTATTTTTTTCTCAGGAGTAAACATGCCTTCAAGAAAAAGAAATTCCTCTGGGTTTGTTGATCAATCTCTTTTCATTGTAAATTCATATTGAATATGGATATACTGGATGACTTTGAATGAGATAGAGGAAATGCTGTCCTTTATATATAATTTAAGACTCTGTATAGCAAACTCACTCTTACCAGGTATTGTTTCTTTTTAAAGTTCAGTTAGACTTTTTTATATAGGTATTTGTCTAAAGGCTTTCATTCAGTTTTTTTAGGTAGGGGGAAAAGGACAGAAAGGAGCCATGAGCAGGCAAGCCTGAAGAATGGCTGTAATTTTTCTGATTAGATACATTCCTGGTGAGGAATGCTGTACGCTCCTTCACACTCTGAGGGTAACCCTGCCTCTTTCCTCCCATGTACTTGATGCCCTCTGGAACCCCCACAGTCTGCTATTTGAAGTACAGGGAGTTTGCCCACATGCTAAGAAAGTCCTAGGGCTTTTATACTTTTGGGTTTTTTTTCATTAACATTTGTAATATCAAAAATAGCAGAATATTCTATTTATAGTGGTGGAAAGGAGGCCTTGTCCACACAGGGTTATTAATTCTCTGTCGTTACTTCATTCTAGTGAGTGTTTCATTATGCTTCCAGTTTCTCTTACAAGTATTCCTCCTGCCCTTCTTTAGCTTTTCTCTGCCCTGGAATGGATAAGAAGTTCAAGCAGAGTATGAAATATAATTTTTTTTAGGATAAGTAAAAATAGGCCATTATGGAAACTTTTTTTTTTATTTCAGCCATAAGATGTTTTCTGGGGTATGCATGCAAGCAGTCCAAAGTAATTTGCCTAAATTAAACTTGGCTACTTTATTTTGGAATTGTAAATAGTAGGAAATGCTTCTATAGTGTCATGTTATTTCTCCCTGGCTTTGCAAAACTTCTTGCTGAAGATGAAGATATATTGGAGCTAATTGATTACCTTTATTTGCCTTTCTTCTACAGGGTACTTTTTTATATTTTAGTGCCTGTGGTACAAGTGTTTTTGTAACTTATGAAAGTGTTTGAATATAGTCTTCCTGAACTGTTATTTTAGAACTGACTTGCTGGCAGGGGATTCTCACCTTTGGAAATTGAATCTCCAGTGATTTCTGCCTGGTTTGTTTTGTATGTTCATGATATGCTTTGGGGTTTGTTTATTTGGTTGTTTTCTTGGGGGCTTTTTGTTTGTTTGTTGTTTTATGGGTTTTTTTGTTCAATTGGTTTTTAATTATCAGTTCCTAACTTTTCACCAGTATTGCTTGTTTTTTGGAGAGAAATCCTTAGGTTTTTTTAAAGTTTAAACTGATGCAGACTCTGTGCAGGGTACTATTGGTGTTAGAAATCAACATCAATGAGCAAATTAGAAAGAAAAAATCACCTGGTTTTAAGTAAAGTTTATTACTGATGATCTGAGAAAGAAGTATTTCAGGAATTTTATTTATTTCTAACTGGATGCACTCAAATATTTGTGTACTTCTAAGAGGTTTATATTAGGGAAATAGAAATATTTTTTTTTATGTTTCTTGGAGAAAACAAGGCTTATTCTATGTTCCTTTTCAGTACTTTCTTGAAATGGGTAGAATACAGAGGAAAGATTTTTGTTCTGTACTAGGTTCTGTATATGTGGAATCATAAAATACTGAGTGCATTGGATGTACTCTGTTTTACAGTGTTTCTCAAACCAGAAGCAGCACTCTGGGGAAAAAGATGATGTAGACAGTTCCTCATTATGTGTGTGAAAGGATGCTTGTAAAATTTGATACAATTTCTTTGCATAGAACTTTCAGGATACCTGGAGATGTGCCTATGGAC
This sequence comes from Hylia prasina, assembly GCA_013397195.1. NCBI lineage: Eukaryota > Metazoa > Chordata > Aves > Passeriformes > Sylviidae > Hylia > Hylia prasina. The sequence continues at coordinate 564,678 of VYXD01013433.1, read as the reverse complement.
AGGAGAGTTTATTATTTCATACTGTCACAGGAATACTAAGTTCAGTATAGCTGTCATCCTGATAGAAATAAATAAATCTGATTAATCAGACCATAGCTGTAAGTGCATCAGGATTTCAGTTAATTTTGTACAGATAATAAAATAAAAACCCCCACCAAAGTAAGCTACTACTTTTCATTGTTTTGTACTGACCTTCTGGCCTCCACAAACTCAGTTAGCTTCAAGCTGAATTTGCTATTTTCAAAACTTAAAGTGTTACGCTCTTCCATCTTAGGTGAAAATACCAGTTTTGCTAAAGAATACAGTCTGATAGTTTGGCCTGTTTGGCTGTGAGTTTGTAACTGGTACCACTGCTCATGATCAGGCTCTAAACTGAAGGGTGTGCTACCTTCAGTGGTCCTTCAAGGTGTTTCCATGTCAGACTGGATGTGATGCTCTTAAGTACTTTAATTTTTTTATTTCAGCTTGGGCATTTTTTTAAAAGCTGGAGAAGACTCTGATGTATAAGACGACATGAAAGACTTTGAAGTGTAAAAGTTTGTGTTACAAGTTCTGAAAGGGGACTGCTCAAGCTAGAAATGCTTAGTAGAACTTTGTTCTGGATGCGCCACATAGTTTATCTGTATTTTACAGCTTGAATGCAAAACTTCATTAAAGTTTGCAAATAAACGTTTCCAGAGCTACCTCATCAGATAACATGGGGCAGAAAGCCACAGTTGGCACATGGCAAATGGTCGCTGTGCTGATTCATGTGCGTGCAAGAGGAGAGGAAATGAAGAGTGCTGTCATTAGCTGAAACTACAGGGAAGTTTTCTTCAATAGGAACTGATAAGACAGATTGTGATTTAACATACTCAGTGTTAGACTAATAGATCACAGAGCTGTTTTATGTGGATCACTCATTGACTGAAAAAACTTTCAAAGCAGTAGAAATGATCTGTGGGTAATTATGTCCTATCAAAAAAACCCAAACCACAGAGAAAAAACAACTCTTGAATGGTTAAATTTAGCATTCCCACAGTGAACCATTTTTATATGAGGGTAGGTTCACAAGAGGAGGAAAAAAGCAGTGATAATGGTAGTACTATTACTCCTGAGAACTTCCCATGATTTCAAATAACTAAAAGACACAGGAATCCAGTGTCTGGTGAGGTGGGACTCTACTCTGTTATGCCTTTGCCCTTTGGTCTGTTTGAGCTTAATACTCTACTTATGACTAATTATTTGTAGTTGTTTTACTCACAGTATCAGAAATATTTTACTATTAGTAGGCAAATGTACCATGTGTTCAAAATTTAAAGGTTTATTTTTAAAAAGCAGACCATGCCAATTTTTATGATTCATTAGGAAGCTTACCAACGTCACTTTTTTATAAGCGGGACTTAATTATGAGATCTCTAAGATATGCTTTTAGAAATTGTGGTGTATAGTTTCCAGTTTTGGAGCTTGTAGAAGATTGAAGCCTGTTGATAGTCGATTGAGTGACAAAGACTATTTTGTCTTATTCCTTTTTTTTTTTTTCCCCTTGAAGGAGTTTTTTTTTTTCCTCTATAAATAAAACTGCCAGGCATCCTTATATATGGATGCATTTTACTCAGATTCTATTCTTAACAGTCATGAAGCAGAGGGAGACTGGGATGCAGTGTTTGTGTCTATGGGCTGTATAAATGCTTCATGGCAAAACATTTGGCAACAGGCAGAGGTGATAAGGTTATGTGTAATAATTTTTCACAAATTGATCAAGTACCACCCACAGAGTTTTGGCTATTTTGCTTGACAGAAAACAAAGATGAGCAATTATGGTTTGCTGTTTGTGACATCATTTTATGAGCTAAATTTAATTTTCTGCTGAACATCCGCTGATAATGTCATGGTAGTAACTTCCTATTGATTAATTAAATCTTTTCCTTCTCCTTTTCTAACTTGCATGAAGTTGCCCAAACATGGGTTTATGTTATTACTAATGGGCTGTGAATGGAAACACTATACACATTTTAATTTTCTTCTTTGTTTTGCTCAGAAGTAACAATTTAAAATTGACTGCCTTATTAAAATTTATTCTCTCAAAATAAGCTATAGTTCTGATGACTCTCAGAATAGTTTGATTTTTTTGAATTATGAGACATTTTTACTCCGTTACTGGTGACATACAGAATTGTTCTTTATGAATCGATAGCATTTCAAGTATAATTTGAAGAAAAGACAACACTTAATTCTTGAAACATTTCATGTGAAATAGACTGTGAGTAGAAAGACTGTCTTTAAAAAGAACTTCATTTAAAATAAAATGTTATGCTGAATGAAAGTGTTGGACATGAACTGACTGGTATCCAAAAGTAAAGGAAAACTATTGAGACTAGTGTCACTCCTTTACAGCAAGGTCTTGGCATTTGAGTGTTGTATTAGATTTCAGCAGTTTTGGACCCTTTACTGAGCTGGAGGAGATTGTAAAGTTACATATTTGGAAAGGTTAAAATATAAAGCAGATAACCTTAAAGTTATAGCAACATACTTGATGTCTAACAGTGCTTGAAATCTGTGAATTTCCAAAATATTATAAAAATAACCATTTTGGAAACAAGTTAGAAAAGCTGAAAATTTGAAATGGTCTCGTTTCATTTCTCTTACAAATTTTGAAATTTCAATTATTTGCTTATCTGTGTGTGATTTTTTACAAACATTAAGGTCTTTGCCTTACTTCTATAAATGCTTTCATGTTGTATTTTGCTCCTAAGTCTTTGAACATGTAACGGAAAAATTTCAATTTGCTGCTTAACCCAGTAAATTACAAGAAGGCTTTTCCACTACTCTGACTTGCAATGCTGATGGCAGTTTACTGAGGTACAAAACATTCTTTCATGGCCTATTTGTCTGATATATTGAACTTTAGATCAGTTTTACTGTAGGAAAAAAGTGGTGAGACTTTTTATAGCTTAGCATTAGCCCTCTTTACTGATTTGACAGTTTTCGTCCTTGGGTTGAAAGAATTTCTTTAGGCTGGATTTAAGAGCAAAATTTGTAATCACTTTGTGGGAGCTTAAACTGAAATTTCTACTTAATTTTCAATGTAAAGTGCAGTAATCTGGTTTGAAAAGAAACAGAAACACCAACATTGGAGTAGAACTGTTCTTAGAACTTAGCAATAACCTCAGATTGTTTTCCTCTCTTGCTCCATTCATTTAAATTAATTTTAATCACCATAAATCACCGAGCAATTTTTGAGTGTCATTGAATGTTAAATCTATTTTTTATTAATTTTGAGTACTGGAGGATTAATAGATTATCCTTGGGACACTGAACTTGCAAAGCAGAATGCCTTTAAGCAAAGTCAGAGTATCAGTTAAGAGTTTGCAGTTATTTCTGTTCTGTCTGTGTCAGTTAGTTGCTTTTATCATTCAAGGGTAAGACAATGAATGTACTTCCCATAACATTAGTACAAGTAGCTTTGTGAACATTAGGCAAAAGTTTGTTTACAGTGAGCTTATCAGTACTGGTGTCTGGGAAGACCTGGGTTCTTCTTCATGCAGACTCACACTTTCTTGTTTCCTTCAGAGTTAGGGAGTGGGAGCTTGCAGAACTGTGTTAACCTGAGGTGAGAAGTTCTGGCAAGTGGTTTCCTGGAGCTTTCAGGAACTGAATTACCTCTGAGAACCCTCCTCTTGCTTAGGTTTGATTAAAATCAGCAATAGATGCTATAATTTTCAGAGAACTCATACAGGTGTCTACAAAATACAATTGCATAAGATTTACAAATTGTCCCTGCATTGAATGTTTTTCACTGATGTTTTTAACTTCCTTTATCAACTGCCTATGTTTCTTAAGGCATTTGATAATTGGGCAGGTTTACTGCTGCCATGCAGAATATATAATGCTTGGGTTCTGCCTCATTTTCTTGCAATGTGTTCCATCTATCAGGCCTCCAATTTTCCTAAAATTTGTTGCAACTTAATCAGTGAGTTCTTTGTCAAATTTAGCTAATCATGGTTGAGGTTTGGAATTTTCTGGGCAAAGAGTCAAGATTTACAGACAAAAGCAAGGTTTCTGTAAGCTCCCTATCTTCCCATTTTTCTGGATATGTCACTGAGAAGTCTGTTCTAACAGACTCTCCCATTGCAGTTAAATAAAAGAGTGTTCTTTGTAGTGTGACTAGTTGTAAGATAGGAATTTTTTAACGCATGGCAATATTTTGTCTTTAACATTTGAATGCCAAATTGAACTTAGTCTTTCCCATGTTAATCAGCATTTGAGACTATATTCATCTTGTGATTTAGTAAACATGCCAAAGCCTTCTATTAATACTGTTTCCCAAGAACCTCAGATACATCTTTGTAATTTGGAAATAACACAGTGAATATGAGTCCTTCTAGGACTTCATTAACAATATCTCATATCACAAAATCTTTGTAAAGGGAAGATATGGACAATCTTAAGATAGAACAATCCTATATATGCTTACATGTTCATCTAAAAGTATATGAGATAATTTGAGAGCCATAATATTCCAAGATACTTTAAATGCTTTCTTTTGAAGACTTCTAAAACTTTAAAGCAAGGAGCTAAAGCAACGTAAAATTAAATGAGAAATCAATTTTCTGCCAATCCTGTCCAAAAACCAAGCCATTTGTATTCTATTTCATTTTGTGCTAACAGGCTACTCTTTTATAATATACAACTTTTTGGAATAATTTGAAGTTGACATAACAATTTTTTTTCATGTTGAGAAGAAAATTAAATTCATGGTATTGGAGAAAGATATAATTAAACCATCTAGTTAGGAGTGGGAAAGTTTTGGGTTCATATCCTTTCTCTTTTGGAATTTTTATTTATTTTATTCTCTTTGATAAAAAATATAAAGCCTCTCATGGGAACAGAACTTACCTACTCCTGGCTGAGCATTCTAGATGCTGAACTAAAGCTTTCTGTTGACCAGTGACATAACTTGAGCAGCATGGCTGGAGAGAGTACCATTTCTTCCACAGTTTTGTGCATTTAAAAGGCAACAACCTGGCCAATAAAGCCTTGCTCTATGATTCATGAGTTTAAGTAGACTTGAACTGAGAGGGCCAGTTCTCTTAGTCCAGTGCAAATGTTATAACCATTAGGTCTTTCTGTAGAACAGCCTTATATGTTTAATGTTTGAAATTTCTAGTTTGATGGCTAGCACAATTTTGGTTTTGCCACACCCTGGAATCAATATGCATCACTGATAGATTTCAATGTTTGTTGCATCAGCCATTCATTATTTGACATGCCTAAGTCAGTCACCAAGCACAGATAGGAGGGCTGAAAGGAAACTGGAAATATCTTGCTGTGAGTTTATGTTTCTTTGTTCATAAAGAAATCAATTAAAGTGATGTCAGGGAATACCATGGTACTATCAAACCTTGAGATGGGTTCCCTCTGGTTTCGTAGCATTGTCAGATAAGGCCTGAAGAACGTACCTGGGTGTCTGCCCCTGTCTCTGCTAACGTCATGCTCTGCACTTAAAGGGTGCTTGCCTGGGGGCTTGAGACTTGTCCTTGCAGAGTGTAAGTGCAGATTGGAACTTTTAACCCAAAGAGGGTTGTTGTAAGATTTTCTTCTTTGCTGTCTTAACTCACCACAGTCTCTGCTTTCAGCCATTTCCCACCACACAGGACTGTGCAGGATGGCGCTGAAGACACAGGAATATTATTGTGGACAATGTAGTGGTATGAGTTCACAATAATATTGATATGCTTTAGTATTACTTAAATTTAAAATAGTTACATTATCATAGTGGCAGTATTTAATCCATCAGTTTCTGATCCTATGTGATTCAAAGGCAGGGTCAACTACATGTAAATCATTCTTGACTGAAACTCATCAACATGCCTAGGTAATCTTGTAAGAGTCTGCCAATAATTCTGCCTAGTAATTTACATTCTACAAGATTATTTTAGAGACTTTTTTTTTTAATGTTTAACAATGCTTTTAATACTCTCTCTTTTGCAAATCTGTTCAGCCTTAAAACATAAATAAATTTTGGGCACATTGTAAATATTGTGTATTTTAAATGCATCGGCCAGGCTGTTGCCTTTTAAATGCACAAAACTGTGGAAGAAATGGTACTCTCTCCAGCCATGCTGCTCAAGTTATGTCACTGGTCAACAGAAAGCTTTAGTTCAGCATCTAGAATGCTCAGCCAGGAGTAGGTAAGTTCTGTTCCCATGAGAGGCTTTATATTTTTTATAAAAGGGAATAAAATAAAATTTCCCCTTTGCATAGCTAATAGATATTTTCATGGGCTGTCAATAAATTCCAGAGAAATAGTTTAATTGTAACCATTTAAAAGGTTTATTTTGTAAATGCAAATATATCAAATGTAATTAGAAATAGTAAAACTCAACTACCACAATTTATTTTAGTGTAAAAGTAAACTAAAATTGTCTAAAGATATAATTTTTCAAAGAAATCTCATTAAGCCATTAATTAATCAGGTGAAGTTGTTGTGAAGGACTTGCTAATGAATTAGTGATGATTTAACCTTTCATGACTCAAAAATACCATTAAGAATTTCAAGGCACGGACAAAACCAAGTTGGTGGGGAAGATCATGCTCTCTCACTTAGCCTGAAGCACTGTTTACTCGTCATAGTTATTTCTCTCAACGTTGCATTGTGTGCAATCTTTTCTATTGTTTCCTTCTGCCATTTTCTGAAGGAATCAATTTTTCAAAAAGTACCATCACCAAACAAACAAACTAAAAACTACTTTTTTTAATGCCGAAGTAAGAGGTTAATTCATACTAAACAAAAGTTTCATACTATGAAGTTGGAAGGAGTGCTTGTGGTCATCTAGTCATGTATGGATTTTTCATCCATATGACTACTCTGAGTGAATTTCTTTGTCAACCAGAGCTATTTTTTTTTAAGAAAACACCCCTCATTAATTGTATTTATTCAAACTAATTCAAGCCCTAGTGGTACTGCACGTAGCTCTTCAACTATATGTACCTGAAATATGTACCTAAAGACTGCTAAGATTTCCCTTATTGCCTCATCCATCACAGCTGGAATTCTTTCTTAGGTCAGAACAAATTGAAGTGTTATGAATTGGACCTGGTTAAAAAGCAAATCTGATTGTCCTTGTGTGTATGCATATATGTGGAGGTTTTTTTTAAATTAAAAGCTTGACTTTTGGATCTCCTGTCTTATGGTATGGTTCCACTTAAATGAAGACAAAGGCAGCTAAATCTTCAAATGATGTTCCTGTATTCAAGAGTACTGGCAGAAGTGAAAAACTGCAGAGTCCCTTTCCTTCTCCCTCGCCAAGAAGTTCAAAAAGGAAGGCAGGGCATGAGAACGGGTCAGCTGTGCATGGTGTGAAACAGCGCAAAGGCATCTCCTCCTCCGTGGACCGTGCTTTGGACCGCATTGTGGGGCAGCTGGATATGCTAACTCTAGTAAGTATGCAATAACAGGTGACACTTAAATGACAGTGCTCTCAAAGGGCAACGATACCCAGGAGTCATGTTCGTAAATCAGAATGTTAAAGACTATGGGGTTATTTTGAATAGCTCCATAGTCAAGTGACTGTTTTGGTGTATTCCTTTCAGAAAATATTGATTGCATGTGTTGTGTTTGCTAAAGTGAAAGCTTCCTGGTACATAATAATAAAGATTGTTGCTGTATTTTTAACTCTGAGTGAAGAGAATCGCTGTTTTTCAGTAGTGAAATCAAGGGTAGTTTTGTCAGAAGCTAGTTGTTTAGCAGACATTTCAGCTGGAACAATCATGCACTAGCAGGGGATGAACAAAGTAAATTGGCAATGTACCAATAAATCCCTTTCCAAACTTAGTGTGTAAGGCGTTGGCTTAGGTAGGAATCCAAGCAGTGCAGTAACTTCTAGTGCAAATTTATGCCAAACTGCACAAATACTCAGTCTCAGTCAGTGACTCAGAGTCACTTGTTTGCAAATCTTCAATACACCTTTTTAATCCAGACTTAGCTTATGTTTTAAGATACTTCTTTGTAGTCTGTAATGTATTGACATTATATCGCTTCAAAATGGAGCAGCTGAGGGGGATTGTTGTGTGTTCTTTTGCAATACGTATGTTAAGTAGGAAGAAATAGGTTTGGGAAGTATGGAGTCAAGTCATGAGTTGAAAATGATTTGTGTAATAAGTTGAATGGAAAAGAAACTGCCAGTCTGGGTCCAAAAACCTACTTTTTCCGATGAAGATGATCTTAGAGAATTAATGCCTTTTAATAGTATTTTTTTTTTTCTCACTTCCTTTTCTTGAGGATGCCTTAAAAGTTTCCTTTAGGTTTTTGAAAGACTTTTGTGGTCACAGTGATGGCTGTTTTTCTATTGAAATATAGATGCAACTTTCACACAGTATTTCAGAGTACTTTACATTATGCATGTATGTATTTCTCTTTCTCAGGAAAAATGTTTTGTGAAAACAAAAACCTTTAGACAATCTCCATGGAGACAAAACCATAATTTTTAAATGCAGTTGTAAATAGTGGAATGGCTAAGGATAAGCCATCTTACAGTATTTTTTCCTGCTGAGCTAAAATTACTTTTCTTGTGTTACTATGTTGCACACTTTTATAATACTGTGTGAGTAATATAAACCCAATTGAAATTATTCTCTTCTTCATGCAGACCATTTCAGTCCTGGAACAACGTCTTACTTGTACTGAAGATAAATTGAAAGAATGCATGAAAGATCAGCAAAAAATATTACTTAATGAAAACGGAACTAATAAAATACGAAAATGAACTATGTTGATGAATATGTTTCATAAAATCACAAGGAATGTTTCTTCACTGGATTTTGCTATAAGCAGAAACATCAAATGAAAGTAATAAAAATGGAAGAAATTTAAAAAATTAGTTTCAAACATGGATAGCAAGCATAAATTCTGGTTATCTATTCAGTGAAGTGTAGCCTGGTCAGAACTAGTATTTTCTAAATAATTTCCATTGAACATTCCAGGACTCTTATTTCAACCTAACAAGATATTAGAATATAACTAAGCCACTAACTACATATTTTTAGATGAATAGCAGTTACTGTGCAGGTTACCACTGTGCAGATTTTTAAACTCAGGCAAGGCTTGTGAAAATCATGTTCTTTGTGCTAAGACAACATTACTTAAACACCTAATTTAAATAAAACATCATACCAAAAATGCCAGAGGTGTTCTTTGTCCCATACATATTCTCAAGTGTTTTACTAAAAGGTAGTGAGTTATTCTATATCTTCTAAACATTTTAATAATGATTGCAAGAAGATGTAGTGTGAAAACTTTTGGTTACAAATACAAAGATTAGATCATTTGAACTTTGAAGCTATAATTGCATCTGTGTTAATTCAGCTGCAAAACTGATACATTTGAACACTTCTGCTTATCGCATTCCATCAAAATTCACTTTTCATATTTACAAAAACAAAAATAAGCTTTATTCTTCTGAAGAATATATTTGACTCAAACACAAAACTATGCAAAATCTAGGTTATAAATACTACAGATTCTTATCCTGTGAGAATGTCCACATGTGCTCAAGCTTTGCATGCAGTGAATGTACCCCTTCAGGTAATGCATTGTGGATGCAGACATGTCAGGAAAAACTTTGCAGTGTATGATGATTTGGGGTTTATTTGTATTTTTAATAAAAATGCAATTCTTAGGTGATTTTAGGTCTTTTTTTTTAATTGAAAGTATTTATTTTCTTTATGTGTATCTGTTATTTTTTTAAATGGCAATTGCAGAACACCTGTTGTAAATCCACAGTCAAAACTAGATAATCATCCGTTTCTGTATGTGTATGTTGAAAAATAGGGCATTTGAAATGGGGGAGCATTTTAATCCAATTTTGCAACTGACTGTATTTAGATAAAGCCCATTTCACAGGCTGAACCTCATTAACATCAACAGAGTTCAACTTTAGTACATGAGCTCACTGTGCAAATATGACTGCAGTTCAAGCCACAGAAATGTGCAGGCAATTTTTCTGGTAAAACTTATTTTCTCTCTCTCAGCAGCCACCATCAGATAGGCAGACATCACCTCACTTCCTTGGTTAACTCTGATTTTTAGCAATAGGTACTCCATATTTGCAGCTCAGTCTTGAGCACTACTGGTTATGGCAAAGAAGCAGTCTCATAAAATGTTTGGATGCAACTGTTTTTAGGCAGCATCCTAACCACAGATCTTTTGACAAAGAATGGTCTTATGTATTCCAGTGTGACCTTTGATTATGCAATTGTTTATGCTACTATATAACACAAAGTTATGTAAATGCTGTCTTTTAGATCAAATGTACTTTATGAATTTGCAAATACTCTTGCGGTCCTTGCCTTTTCTTGTCTCCATTAGAAGACACAAAACCATGTAGCTATTAAAATTTTTCCTTATTTCTTGTTTGCTCTTGGTGGACTGTATATATATGTCTTAAATCTGCAGATTTTAAATTTTTTCAGGATTATTTCTCAATAAGATTTGGATATTTCTTTTACTTCCATATTTTTTAATAAAATCTCTGCTGAAATTTTCCCTTCTGCCTTAGCGCCTATCACTAATCCCTCTTCCTTTTCAGTACCTATTATCTGGAGCATTTACTACTTAATCCAGATTATTCCTCCATTGTTTGTGAATCTGGTCAACTAACATTAACATTCCCAAATTAAGACGCTACTGTCATTCTGTTGGGTGGTCTGTTTTTACTGAAACTCAACTTGATGATGCTTGGGAGGATGTCTGGTCATGGTTGCTTGAAAACAGTTTGGATGTATTTTCCTCAAGATGTGATGGCTCTCCTAAAACACAGCCACAACCATCTAACATGGTGTTTCTTTTCAAAAAGCATTGATACGGGCAAGTTATTTTATTCTCTTGATCCATGTAATTTCTAATAAAGTTAGGGACCAGAAATGCTTCCTTTAAAAGCACATGCCAAGGCTGTTAAACTCTCAGAAGCATTTACTCTAGGGTTTGTACTCTGTCAGGTAACTGGTAACTAATTTGAATTATAAAACTAGAGAAAAATTACTGCAGTTTAGTCTTAGTTGGGCTTTTGCACTATGTGAAAAAATAATTGCGTGGATCTTTAAATTATGAAAATTATATTATATTGGAGACTGCATGGAAGTACTGATAGCCCACACGTGTTCTAAACAATCTCAGCAATGTACCTGATGCAGTACAGTTTCCCTCAGGCTAAATTATCCCTCTGATACTAAATATATTTATATTTAGGCCACTCTGCTGGAGAAGGACTACTTCCAGATTTCAGGCCTGCTGCTGCTGCAAAAATGGTTCAATTACTTATTAAAAAGAATGACATGTAGTAGATCGCCAGGGTTGGAGTGTCGAGAGGGAGAAGGTGGTGGCAGGAACAGTTGTTGCTGGGAGACTGTCTCTGGAGAAACCCAACTTGAAACTCCTCAAGTGTCAAAGCACTGTGCAGTAGCTCAGCAGCTCATTGCAACGTACTTCAGCAGACACTTCAAATTAAAAATGCTCTTCCAAATTGAAAGAAATGCTACCAATTGTTACTTCAGCATTCATTTTTTGCTATTTTTGTTGTATTTTTATCAATTTAAAGATTTGGAAGACCAGTTCCCAGAGGTGAATGTATCTGAACAATTCCCTTGTCTTTGGGAGATTGTTGTTTCTTGCTTTTGCACATATAAGATAATAATTTTTTCATTGTTATCTTCATGATGAGAAATCTAAACTGTAGTTTTAAATTTTGATAATATTAATCTTCTGTCTGGAAAAATGGTGGTAGAATAGGTTCTCATTGCCATTTTAGGATGTCCTGAACAGATCCATATAGCATGAGGGATTTGAAAAATACAACTTACCATCTTTATTTTTATCTATTTAAATAAATAAATGTACTGTACTGTTTTTAGGGTAAACAAAGTTATTTTTTCTTCCTAGAGGTTTTTTTAGTGTTGCTGAATTATTTTCATTGCCATATCACAGCATAAAATCACTCTTGATTTTTCTACTGATCAACAGTAGCCAGGATATAGCTATTTCCAGAGACATAGCTTTATGTAACCTGTTTACCTTGTGAGACTTGTAAAAATCAGAAATTCTGTACTCATGGCCCCAAACAATTAATGAATATGTATGTTCACACTGGATCCAGGAACAGTATGTTTTTGTCAGAGTACCCCCTCAGGGACTTTTGCATGCTTCGGATGCATAATACAATTGAAGCTGTTTCTTTGTGAGAAAATAGATTAATGACTTGCCAAAAGGCAGATGTTAATTGGAAAAAGTGCATACAAGTCCTTTTCTTTACAATGTATATGGGTTGCATTTGTTATGACTTGCATCCAAGAACAGGTGCAATTTCAATTGACTTAGCTAACAGGATGTGCTGAGTGCGCTCCTCACCAATTTCACCAGAAATTTTAAATCCAGCAGAAAAAAGAGTTTCTAAATTAGTCAGTGAGTGATAAGCTGCATTTATTATCTGTCATAGAGCATATTTATAGCTTAATATTGTATCTACAATTGAACGTCTTAAAAATATAAAAACAAAATCTTTCATTGTTGATTGATATTGTCAAATTTTACTGGTGAGCACTGAAACAAAAATGTGTCATCCTTTCCAAATTATTTATTTTTAAGACAGCCAGCAGTTCTAGACAAGGTACAACTAGTGTAATTGTAAATAAAGCAGAAAAATCGTCTTTTTCGCTAACACATTTACTGCCATGAAGCTACACAATCAGGTCAAGGTCTTTGTCTTGCCTTGCTTCATTTTCCCACGGTTCAGAAGCAAAAGTTAAAAAGGTGGAAAAAAACTATCTGAGTCAAAAGAGCTGCTGTTGGATAGTTTAATAATTCTGTTCAGAGGTCTCTGGGAATTTCTAGGGTACTCATACAAATCCACTGCAACCTGAACTTTGGATCCATATGCCTAGCATAACCTCGTCCTTCAAAAGTCTGAGGAGGGCTCCTCTTCCTGAGGTATATCAACAGTGTAAACCAGTACTGGAAAATCTAGTTCAAGACAGTGCACTGGCATTAATGAGGGTACTGAGACTGCTGGGGTCTGTTGTTATAAGATTTCCCCATGTTAATAGCAAGGACCTGCTCAGTGTACTTGCAGAAGCAGGAATGGACTGAGAAAAAATACTGAAAGTCTTAATGCCATATAAATATAGAATTCTGCAGCTCCCAGTAGCAGTTAGGTTTGTAAGTCCCTGTATGGCCTGTGTCCTTACAGATCTGGGCAAAAAAGAGGGACCTTGTTTCTCTTCAGAGCCGCTAAAGAGGAAACAATTGCCAAAAGAGAAAGACAATCACTGACTGTCTTTTTCATCTGTTTGTGCTTTGTAATGTAATGAAATAGTAGCTCTGACTTGGGTTTTTATCCTCCTCCTAATCCCCAGAGGAAATCCCTGCTCCTTTTAGAGAGATAAAACCTTAGGACACAGAAGGTACCAAGAGCTGGGAGTCTCTATGCTAAAGGATGTCACTGAACCCTCTTCTGGCCACAGCAGTGAAAGCCAAAGACCTGCAGTTCTTACTCTAACACCTGTACAGAAGGTCAATTCTCCCTTAAGATTCAGGAAAAGATTTATAACACTCATAAACAAAGCATGTTTGTGTAAATCTGCTGTTTACTGGCACTTAATAAACAAGTGTCAGAGAGACAAGTCTGGGAAGGTCAAAGCAGTGAAATTCTCTGATTTCTTCTAAGAAAGATTCAGGTGAGCCATATGCAAAAAGTCCTGCTGCTTTGTGCTACCTGCATCTTGCACATCTCAGAAATGTTTAAAATGCAGTGGGTTTAGGTGATAAAAAGAACAGCAGCAATGTTTTCTCATGAGTGCACTGGTTGAACATTTTTTAATTAATATTTTCATTTCATGATACATGCTGGGACTGCAATACCCAGGATGTTTGCTAAAGCCTAAAAGGAGTAATTTGAAAGAGAAAGATGAGATGGTTGGTGGTGGTTTCTGACAATGTCCAATTTCTGCGCTGACTACTTGGGGGTATTCTGTTAAACTTCAGTGATGCCACACCTAAAATTTGATGTTATGAGCAAGAGCGGGGTTTAGCCCTTAGTCTAAGACTTGAAAATTCTTGTACTTCACAAAAACAGCTTTCACTTCTAAGAAAATTATATAAATGTGTTAAAATGCCATTAACTTTTAAGTTAAGCAGTGAGTCTAATCATGCAAAACATAGATTATACTTGATTATATGTAGCCATACTGAGTGATTTCAGTCTGCTCTGGCGTTTCTCTGCAGCTTCATTGCTGAAACACTGTGAGCTTTTGTGCAGCTTCTGCAATTTATTCAGCATAGACTTAGCCTATAAATAGCAGCATTATTGAAAGACTGTGGAGGTTCATTAGAGAAGTTGTGAAAGTCTCCTTCGAGCCAGGGCTGATATAGTACCACTCCAAATTACCAGAGTTTCAGCATGTGGGTAAGACTAAGCATGAAGCTGGGCTTTTGGCCATGCAGCAGCAGCGATGCCCATCTCGAGCATCCCCCTGTCAGCCCGGCTGCAGACTCTCACAAAGCACAGTGCACTTCTTGCTGGCTCTGGGCACAGGGATGAAAGCAAAGCACATGGGAACTCGTGGTCACACCGATCTTGTCCCAAAGCAGAGGCAGGACATAACCAGGGCGTCTGCCGAGGGCCAGGGCTGCAGGACATCCTGCCGATGCACCTCCCCACCAGTGCGGGCGCAGCCAGGGAGATTAGTCATCTTAAAATCACACGCAGGCATAAGTGCTTTGCTGACTCAATAGGAAGTCGCTGCCTGAAATTGGTGGGACTTCACACATGATTGAATTTACATGCTGGAAATGTCTTACTCTTGTGCACTGTGTTCACATAACTGGGGGGGCAAAGAAAGAAAATTTGAATTTCAGCTGATATCTGTTTCCTTTTAAGGTACTCAAAAACAAATACAGCCACTTAACTTGAGTTCTGGTTAGTTTAAAAGGGTACTTTGCTATTTATTTCACAGCTATCTGAATTAGAGCCCCCCAGGTCTGGCTCTGCTTCTCAGGTAAATGAACAGAATGTAGGACTAGGTTTCCAGTCTGTATGCAGACCTTCTCCTACAGTCATTTGGGTACTCCCTTGGAAGAGATGCTAGACTAGGAGAGGTTTCCAGTATCATTCAAAACCATAAAAGAGGAAAATATCTATCATCTTGTCTTTTTTTATTTGATGAAGAAAAATGCTGTCAATCATCCAGATATTCCAAGTTGTGTATATATTTTTTTACGTTTTTCTCTTTTGTCTAAATGGTCTAATTGGTAATTTCAAAATATGAGCAAGTTATGCCCTTGTTATAGAATCTGCATTTGGGGGAGAAGTTTTCAATATTTTCCTATCTACTGCACTTGGTAGGAAAAGGGAAAAATTAATAACTAACAACCTGTAATATCTGGAAAATGCTATTCAGAAAGGAAAGATGATAGATAAAATTGCTCCATCTTCACCCAAAATCTCACAGCTATTTCTGTGTTTGTGTACATTATAGGGTAACAAAGCTGAGCCTTCAGCACTTGTGGAAGATCTGAAATGCTTGAGAGCCCATTTTTAATATTTGCTCTATATAAGGAGTAACTTACAAAACTATATATAATGTAGCCCATCAATGTTAGCTATAACACAAACAGTTTCTTTCCTCTTCTTTTTTTTTTCTTTTTTATTATGTAAGGAACAATTATGCTGTCAGGAACAGGGGCTAGGAGGTTTTGGTCAGCCCAGGTTTTTGTCAGAGAATGCCAATTTGTCGTAAGCAAAATGTTTTGCAGAAGCGTCTCTGTTTGAATGAACTTCCGATGAAACACAGGGCAGATTTCCATCACAAGCCCGCCTGACTTCCTGCCAGCTTGCCTGGCAGCTCTCCAGGCTCCACGGCTCCAGGATGGCTCTGGACTGAACCTGACATTCTTCCTGACTTCTTTTACTTCTTTTTTGACTTTTTTTTACTTTATTTTTTGTTAGAGGGAAAAGGTCTTGACAGAAATACACGTTGGCTCTGCTTGGCTTTTTCTGATTGTCCTGAATTGGACATTTTGATAATAAGGACCTTGCATAGCCCAGTTCCATATTTTATTATGTGGGAGACCCAGTGCAGCTTTCCTCCCTTCCCGAGAAAGCTGCTCCGGTTAAACTGCCTCAGAAGTGAAATATTTTTCATATCAGACCAAGCTTCCTTTCTGAGCATTTTCAGGAGACTTCTCAGTGCCAATATGGTCTATTTTCTAAAATGCCCAATTACCTTGTGGTTTCTCCATGCTAGCAGTGCCCTTCAACACTATCTCCTTCACTCACTTCCTCCAGGCCAGTTTCCGGGACAGAGGCTGACTGTCTTCTGGTCAGTCTGGCTGCTGGAATTGTGGACATGAGGTGGTTTCTTGGGACCTTAGACACAGATATATTCTAGAAAGCCACCTTGGTGGCCAGCTGCTGGTGGTTTGGCTGCTGCTCCCTGGTTTATCTGCTCTATCTTCCTTTGGAGCCAGCGATATTTCTCTGCACTTCAGTCTGAATCACCTAGGGTTGCCGGATGTTTCATTCCTTCTCTTTAGTGTGGGATGATCTGAGGATAGGGCCTTGTGCAGGCATGTGCTGAGATCCTGGGGGCTCAATGGGTGAAGCAAGCTGTGGAAGGCAGATTACTTCCCTTCCACCTCAGGGCTTATGTCACAGGCAGTCACCTTTCATCTGCCTTTGTACTCCAAACTCATAACCTCTAATAACATCCTATACTTTTTTTTTAAATTCAGTCCATGAGCATCAGTATGTTAATTGTGTCTGTGTACCTGGGTTAACTTGACTTTGAAAAGCATTTGACTGAGAAGAAGTATCTATCCAACTTCAAGAAGATCTGGTGATTTAACTTCTGAAGTTGGCTTGGTCCTGGTGTTACCAAACAACAAAATCCAGCTGCAAGCATCATTTTAATATTCTCTTTAAGCATTAGAGCATTTTTTCCAGACCTCTTAGTTTTAGTTTCTCAATCAGTGACCCATTACATCCAAAAGTGGATTGCTCAAGAGGCTGGCACATCCAACAAGATCAGCCTTGTATTGCTGTCACAGCATAACCAGGAACTATAGAAAAAATTAGGAAAGAAAGTGATGTGCTCCAGTGTAATTCTCTAGGCAATTTTGTAAGTCCTAACAGACCCTGAAACTTCCAAGGAGAAGAGGCTTCAAGTTTTCAGGGTGTGAGAAGAAGAGACAATGCCAGCAGAAGCTGAATGCAGGCAGAGAGAAAGAGGGAGAAGAAAAATATGAACCCCATTCTGCTTAAATGCAGCCTCTGATAATTTGGTTGTACAGTCTTCACAAATGGACCAACAAGCTCTGCCTCCTTCTGCAGTAATATTTGTCATGCCTGTATTGTCCATCCGTCTGTAGCCCATCAGTTCTTTGCTTATCTCTTCTGCTCTGTGTTTTCACCTTCTCTCCGCTCTCGTCCTTTTCATCTGAAAAATTATTTTGCAACCAACAATTACTGCACTCGGCTGAAGTCTTGTTGAGCATATCAGGAAGTTTTCTGGATCACTCATGGGTGGAGTTTCCCAAAAGCATCAATTTTGTATTAATGCTGTATAAACAATGGGCCTGTCAAACCCTGAATATCTTGAGGTAACTTCAAAATGTTGTGCCTTCTTTCAGATTTCTCTCATGGTTACCTCAAGTGACAGAGCCAGTGTGGTCTTCACAGTCACACAGCAAAAAGTGACCAGAGGCAGAACCTCAGCATATGCCAGGAGAAACCTTCATGTTCACATTTCTTCCCATTGGCCTGAAGCGTCAGTACCGATCCTGTTCAGTAGAAGCCTGTCCAGGCAGCCATTAAGAACTTATGGTGGGTTACAGAGTTAGAAGTTGTCCTAGGTTAAAATGTAAGATGTGCCCAAAGTATGTATTCTGTCGCCATCTTCATGAGCTGTTGGAACCAGGTGGGGCAGTGTTTCCCTTATCNTGAATTTATTTTATTTTACTTTATTTTACTTCTTTTCTTTTGCTCTTTTTAAATTGTACTTCTGACTTGGAGTCTCTCACTGGTTTTGCTTTCAAACCAGCACAGAAGTGTAGGCACATTTTCAAAGTTGCATGTGAATTACTAAGCTCACTTCTGCCAGCTGTCGTGGTATAAAAAGCTGTATAATAATGACATTGTTTGGAACAGCTATGGAATCCATTTTGAATCAGGACATTGTCTATAAGAGGATTTTAACTAAATCTTACAGTTCATACAGTGCTAATATGTCTTGACATAGAGAATCACTTAACTGATTTGGGAGCTCTTACTCCTGGTTAGGAAAGCAGTGGACAAGAGATCATATAATTATTTCAATCACAGACTTGGTGTGCCACAAATAGCCCTCCTTTCCTGCACTTCTTCTTGTAAGAGACTGTTTGCACACATTTCCCAACATCTGAATGAAATTTTCCATGCTAGGTATCCTTTTCAGGATGAAATTTTTTAGAAATTCTCCGTCTTTTTAAAGAATAAGATAATATGTGACCCCCCCATTTAGACTTTGGCTGGAGCCTTTCTGGCATCAGAAAGCATAAAGACAGCTGATGGAAATAACTGGTGCAAGAGACATTTATTCTGAGGACACAAGCAGGCATCTCACTGAAAGCTGTCACAGTGAATGAGCCAGGCCAGACCAATTGCAAATACAGTGGGACCAAGACTAGCTCAGCATGGAGATGAGACTGGGGTAAGAGCGATGAAGGAGTGGATCTGAGAAACACAGAGTGCCTGGGGGACTGGACAAGACACTGACAAGTCTGCAGAAGGACTGAGGAGATCTTAGTGTTGGGAAAAGTCAAGCTTGAGACAAAGGGAAGAAATGGCTCTGGTCCATTAGATCCTGTTTCCTAGCACTTTGCAGGGTAGCCTCTTGTTTGACTAAACAACTGTTGAGCCACTTGTTTGGTATTTTCCCCAACTGCTCACTTTCCCTGTGGCATGAGCGAGCATGGCAGTTAAAACCCTGTTTGTGTTGTTGATTTCCTCACCTGTTCAAGAGGGAAAGATCAATGCAGTGAATCTAAAAGCATAAAGAAAATGCATACAGAGAAAAGTATCTGGAACTGTATGCTTAAATCCTTTTACTAAGCCAACTTTTGAGAAATGAATTTTATCTCTGCATCTGTATCATCAGCCTGGCAGCTGTACTCTGTGTAGGAAGCAGTGGGATGGAGATCTGAAAAGGCTGGCAAGGAGGGGGATGTAAAACCCAAAATCTGGAGACTGCAAAGTTATAAGGAAGTGTTTTGAATTCTCACTGAGATCTGAGAAACCCTACAAGGGAGAAAGCAACAGAGTTTAAATCAAGAGACAATGAAAAGCAATGTTGTGCTTATAGGTCCAGTCAATATCTTTTATGTCAATGGGAAGATGAAGAGGAAGGACCTTGTGAAAAGTAGGAATTAGAAAAGATGCAGATGAAGTTGCCTGTTCTCCTGCCTGAGAAAAGGATTCTGCTGTCTATCTAACAATGGTTTTATGAATCATAGACCATGTTTATTTGGTGCTCTTCCTATTTGATTTTATAATTGCAAGTGCATCCTTTTGTATTTTTCAAAATAATTTTGGTGCTTGCAGATTGATTTGCCACACTAACATTCTCTCCCCATCTCTATCCATTCAGCCTCTAATAAGTAGCTCATACTTCCTCTCATGTATTCACATTCCCACTGACTCCAAGGTATTTTCCAATCTTCTAAACGCCCTGCAGCCTTTCCCCCCTACCCCCCTTCTTCAGCAGTAGCACTGAGAAGGTCTCACCTTGGCTGCTGTGCCTGCTTCTCTATGCCTCTTGAAGGCAGAAGGTCCTGCTCACCTTCTCAATGCTTCTCTTGCTGAATTGCTTGAGCACAAGAAGTGCCATGCCTGGGAAAAGTGCTGAGTTAAGCACAGCACCATCAGGGAGCCTAAAAGGTTTGATTTCCTACAAAGCCCCCAGCATGGCCACTGAGAATGCTTAACCTCAAGCTGTGTCTGTTGCTTCCCGATTTGCTCCCTTGGAGTCCCTGGCAATGTGTGCAATGCCTTGCTGTGTGGTGAGGAGAGACAGGGCTTGCTTTAAAGGACATGGTGAGGGTTTGGAGCTGCAGCCTCAGGTAGATGCAGGGGCAAAGAGAAAGGAAACTTGCTCAGTGAACTAGAAATCCCACACTGTTGTCAAACATGCTTGTTCACTGGTGTGGAAAAGGGAAACTGAGAAGAGAAATAAATCTGAATGCATTTAAATTAGGTTTATGGGCATATGGCATGGTGTCATTTGCTTTCCTCTTCCTGCTCTGCAGTGGGGCTCTAATACCTTCACACATTTGCCTTTATTTGCTATGTCAAAAAAAGACAGCAACTGGCTTTTTCGCCCCCCTCTTTTAGGGCCACACTAAAAGCTCTCACTTTACACTGAAGTTTGCCAAAGGAACAATCATGATTTTCAGCAAAGTGCAGCCAGATCACAAAACCAGATTAAACAGCTCTGACTAACTTTTATTAAACTTTTCAGCTGCTCCTTGGAGGACCTTTGCTATTTTCTATCAGCAGAAAGGGATAGATTGATGGACACAGTACCACATGTACATAATTCACCAGCAGCTGGATAGTTAGATTTTATTGTTATGATAGTATATTTAGTGTTTTGTAAAAAGCTACTTAGGGAGCTGTTTCCCTTGTTGTACAGCAGTTTGATAGATGTAAGATTCAGACATAAGCCTTTAATTGTGCCCAGCATCACTGCAAAAACAATTTCAGCTCTCTCCCCTGTCTCATGCAGCTTCTTGGGATGCTCTGCATTTGAATGTGAACAAGCTATTGTTTAACATGGCTTTAAATCATTACAGAAATATTCTGTAGCATCCACTGGGAAAGGCTGCTTCCATCTGTCCTGTTCATTTCTCACAGTTGCTTTGGGAACCAGGGCCAGCAATCACTGAAATTTTGTTTAAAGGTTAAGCACAGAGTAGTACGATCTTCATACACTGTGAAAGCTAATAACGGGTGAAGGTGTTGCTCAGAAGCATTTAAAGAGGAATGCAAAGCTTAAGGCTAAGCATCTTTCTCAACCTTCACATATGTCTTTCCACTAATTTTCCAAAACTCTGTATGGCACAGTATAGGATTTGCAAGGGACTTACAAGCCAATGCCCACTTTAAATAAAATGTATCTAACAGTGTTGTAGGCAGTCTCCTCCTGGCACCCCTGACACAAACATTCTGTAGTAGACTTTGGGCAACTCAATGCCATGGCATCACAGCCTGACTCTAAGTCTGTAGCTCCTGGAAGAATGTCAACCCTATTATTTTTCTTCTGAGAAATATGCATTTTTTATTATGACTTAGACTTGCAGAAAAAGTATAACACACTGCCTAATATTTTTCCATATATCCAATATTTGATGCTGCTATTTTCCCAGAGTTTCTGTTTCAAATAAAGACAGGGGGGAAAAAAAAAACAAAATAAAACAAAAAACAAGCTGTATTAAATTTACATCAAAGGAAAGCTGGGGAAGCAGAAACAGGAATAACAAACACATGCATAATATAATTCTGAACAAAGAAACCTGTGCTGCCAGTGCAGGGATGAGCTGTGTGGGAACACGTGTCATTGCAGTGTATTGCTAACATGTGGGGCCATCCAGACATGCTTGGGGCAGCTGACATCACTGTTTGAAGGTAAATTTGATAGAATATAGTTTGTAGGTACTGTGGCAATGTCTGCAATTTACATCTTTATAGAGTGCTTACCACAATCTTATGTGTTATCCTGTACAGACTTCCCTATACAAGGTATGCCAAGGGGAGAGTGTATAGAATATGAAAAAAAAAATTTAAAATCACATGATAATGACATTCTGAAGTAGTTTGTACACATCTTTAAAATGAATGGGGGAAAGAAAAAATCATTAAATTGTAATGAATTTCACCCACTAAGAGATCCAAAGCGGTTCAGCAGTTTTTCTTCATCAGCTTGCAATGTTCCCAGCTTTTCGAGTGAAATGCAGAGCATGGTCAAGGGAACACAGCTCTGCATGGAAGTGAGGATGTGTTTGTCCAGAGTAACAGGAAGGTTCTTGGTTCAAAGTCCTTCCACAGGAACTGAGGACATGCTGGTCTTAAAAGTACCTCAGATTGTTGTGGAAGTGATTTTGTACTTTATAATTGTTACACAAAAATAGATATGCTGGACGTTTTTCAGTAGTATTCCTGTATTGGGTTGGTTTCACCAGACATTTGGAAACTTGAACAAACAGTGTCTCTTACACTGGACATATTTTTGCTTTCCTTTATAAACAGCTTTGGCCCCTGTTCTGCTGTCCTTCATATCACCTGCACACCAACGCAATACTGCACTGACTGTCTGGCCTTTATCTTGGCATTGTCCAAGTGTTCAACACCCGTAACGTTGCAGCAGATTTTCAGCAGTGGGCAGCCATCAGTCATGGTAATTACAGTTTAGGCCAGATTGTCAGAAGAGCTTGGCATACTGCCCCAGATCTGGTCCCAGCCATGGATACATAATGCTTTCCTGCAGGAATCACAGCTCTGCTTTTGGGAGCCACCTAATTCCGTGCTCTAAGAGCTGGAGTGTGTGGTCAAGATGAAGGTGGCAGCTAAGTGCCTGTCACACATGGTGATGCTGGTTTCTGATACTTGTGGTGCAAGAGAAGGATAAAAAATGAGAATCCAGCTATTAGAAAGTGATAGTTATGAACATTCATTTTCTATTACTAAAATCAGGTGTCTGGCTTATTGCATGCAGGGATTGAGGTGAAAACAGTCACTTAAGTTTTGGCACACTGTAGCTAAACATCCTAGAGCAGGTCTTTAAACCTTGGTGACCTAAATTGCTTTTAATGGATCTCCAAATAGTACCTAAGGAAACCTAGATTTATATTCATTTTGTTGGTATCTTAAATTTCCATCTATATTGTCATTGAAATATGCTTAGAGCTACACAAATTCAAAACAGTTGAAAAAAAATCACTGGAACAATATTATAATCAACCTTAAAATAGTAGTTTTCAAGACAGTAACCACTAAAGTCAGTTGTAGGTTTCTTGAATTTCTGCCTCCCCAAAGGCAGACCCAAGGGTAAAATAAGCGATGAAATCAGTGGGTATCCCAGGGGTTATCCAAGGGCTTGTTGGCCTTTCTAATTGACCCTCAAAAACTATTCTACCTATTTTGGGAACAGACTAAATGAAGGCAGTTCACCAACTTTTACATTAATCTAAACACATGTTAAAAGACAGGCAACAAGGGTAAAAAAAGGTCCAAAGAAACAGTCCCCAAGCCAAAACCAAACAGGCAACCAAAGACCCCTGCCAATCCCTTGAGGTGGGCAAGGTCACTCCCTGGCAGAGCCCCCATGAGCTGCAGGCAAAGCTGCCCCAGCAGGGATGTGAGGCAGGAAGCTGTGCCAGCAGCCAAGTGGGGCTTGGCTCGAGGGCAGGCCCTCCTGCCCCTGCTGTATTTCACTGCACTGCCAGTCTGGCCCAGCTGCCATCCCCCAGTACTACAGTGAGTAAAGTGCTCACAGTGTGCCTGCCTGAGCACTTGCACAAGGTCCCACCACATGCACAGAGAGCTGCCGAAGCTTTGCTCTGCCAAGGTCAGTGGGAATTTGTTCACTGAGTGGTGCAGGCAGGATTTCCCCCACGGACACACACCTCCTCCCGGATGCATGTGCATGTGAATGTTTATGTGTATACATACACTTTATAGTACAAAGTACTTACAGGAAGACATCTTCTCTCTTTAAATATTTTTCTTCAACTTCATATTCCATGAAGTCAGGTCCTCACTGTCATGGTTTCTCACAGCTTAATGGTGTTAAAGAGCCCTTCTTGCTCCTGACTGCTGCAATAACAGTCAGGGTGGGAGGAAGGGGAAATGAGCATGCAGCACACACTGTACCTTCCAGCCACCAGCTATTGTTAAGAGCATGTTGCTCCAGACAGAGTGGCAGCAAGGCATGGGGTGGGAAGCAGGTGTGACCTGCCAGGAACACCAGTCTAGCCAAAGTTGATTTTTAAATCAGATGAGCACTCCTACTTCTCTGATGCCGCTTGTCACCACACTGAAAGAGGTTTTGCATTCCTGTTGCTCAACACATGAAAGCTTAACAAACACCTCTATGGCAAAGCAAGAGCTCATTTTCTCATGCTGGCACTTTGGTCATTCACCTACAAAGTAAATAGTGATTTTTTTCTTCAACTCCCTATCATAACACAGCATTTCATGTACAACAGTTTGATCTCAGGAAGCTTGTTCCCAGGCACTTTGGCATAGTTTAGTTCTTTACAGAATAGTCTTCAATCTCTCCTCCTTGCTTGCCCTGCTTGTCCAGCTTAGTATTTTTCCACTCTCTTCAGAAAGTCCCACGAGCAAAGGCTGCCCAGGCTGTGCTAGCCCCAGTGCAGTACTTTGCTCAAACTAAATCTGCACAGGTGTGTAGCCTGGCACTATTGACAAGGTTTGAACTGCTGCTGGTTGGCCCAAGCCCAGTTCAGGCCCCTCACTCCCTAAATTCAAATGCAATGTGTTGGAGAGCTAGTCAGCCCTTGCTGAACCCCAGTGCTATTCCCAGACGCTCTTTGGGATATTTTATAAACGTCGATGTGTAGGTCCTTGCCACAGTGCATGGAGCCAGCCGCCCAGATGTTCAAACCCCTTCTTTGCTTCACTGTGGGAGCTACTGTCCTGCAGTGCAATGCCAAAGCATATTTGTGATCACATTTCGGTCATTCTGCTCCTGATCTCCATCAATACCTTGATTTCAGATACCTTCCTATGTCTGCTAAGCGCTCACACACTGTGCAATGCAATACAAATGAATGTGTTCAGCCCAGGTGCCACCATAAAAAAGTATGATGATAGAACATCCCATCTATGCCTGCTTATACCCATCAGGACAGTCTCTCTGCTTCTTTTCCTCTACCAAGGCCTGGAGATGAAGTACTGGCATCATACACACCTGCTCTTGAAATGCCTTCCATGACTGGCTGTTCTCTGTCCAGGATTATTATTCTGCAGCAGGACACAGTTGCTTAACAAGGGAGTCAGTGGACCATAAAAAAGCCTGGCATTTTCTATCCCTTACTAAGAATTTTCTTCACTTGTCCTTGTATTTCTTCTGGCCTCATAGTTATTGGTCCTCTTTCACCAGAGAATAATTTCTGGGAAAGAGAATCCACCCCAGTTTCCTGTCCCTCATATGCAGCAGCTCTCAACTCCAGTTGAACATTGCTTGGTTGTCTTCAGGAGCTAGCTCAATAGCCTGCCAAAAATGCCATAGCAACTAATCCCTGATTGTCTTCCTCTCCTTCTCCAGCAGCTTTTGCATCACTCACAAGTGATATTGCCCTGTTCCTGGTAGCCTGGCTTACTTGACTGGACTGAAATGATGCTGAAAAACAATGGAAAAAAACCCCTCAGAAATGGTCTTTACCCCAAGGAAAATTCTCCTCTTTAAACAGTCCATTTGCATTTAGGAGGAAAAATACAATTTTTATCTCATTAACATATGATTCCCCAGGCATCTGCACTTCTGAGCTCTGTACTTAATTTATGTTCATTCCTAACACATATGATTTGACCTGGAGCTGTGATGTACAGACTTAGACTATGAGAAAAGGACTAGAGAATCAGTATTAATAATCAGTTCAGCTTTATTTCACTCAGTGGTGACTCTGGCTGACTTACCAGCAATTTTGGACTGAAGAAAATACAACTGTCCTGTGCTGCAGTGGAGTGCATCCGTCTGCACCCTGAGAGCTGTCACTGCCTCCTCATCTATTGCTTCCCACTTGTGGCAGCATCACTTCATCTATTCCACAGTAACTTGCCATTTGCACTGCCAACAAAACTTAAAAATGTTCTGAATTTCATACCAGGAAAGGCCATAAGATGCACTTGCTATGTCAAATGCCTCAGAAACTGTTCCTGTGCTACCATAAAATCTTATCCAAGGTACATGGGGATAAAGTTCTATGCTATTTGTAGTTTTTGCTGCATTGTTTTTAAGTACTGGTATGATATACCCTAATTTTGCTTTGCATCTTTGCTTCTGTCTGATTAAGAAATGAAGATGGGAAGAACAAGAATCCGTCCCCATGTGGGACTGGGCTGCCACAGTACAGGCCACAGCATGTAAATGCAGTGATGCAAAGTCCAATCTCCCCTGTACCCTAAGTGCCTCTGTAAGAATAACAAATTTGTCTAATTCTTACAGGGGTATAATGACAGCTGGTCTCAAATCTGTTTCCACCCCAGTGTCCGGGCTGCTGAACTGTCCAGGGGGCAAACAGTGCCATCGGGACGATGCCTTAAAGCAGCCAGGATTCCTGGCTTGTAGGAAGTACAACACAGCCACGCCTGTACTGGTGCCAGAGATGAGACAAGAAGTAGGAGGGCTGTGTCCCCATGGGGCTAAGCCCAAACCCATCAGCTCACACAGAGCTGGCTGGGACATAGGAGTATCACCTCCTGAGACAGAAAAGAGAGACTCAGGCTGTCTACAGTGTGCCTCCATTGGAGCATGAACCATACACCCAGGCCAGCTCTTAGTCAAGCCACTGAAGTGCCAGCTCACTAGGCTGTGCTGCCGGCCCAGTTCCCAAAGGATCTATTAGATGAAGCAGAGAACCTGCCTGGGACCACTGTCTCACTGCCACCACAGCCACCCTGTATCTTCAGAAACCAGAGTACCGGGAAGGTAGGACAGTGATACCTAAGCCCTCTGTGGGAACTGGGTATAACGTGTATTATTCCCATTACCAGGAGTAGCAAAGGAAATCCTTCAGCAAAGGAAATCCACGTGCTGTTTTATAATGTTAGGCAAACAACACAGTAGCCCTTGCACTGGCTCCTCCATCACCACACCTTGTAACTCAGGTGCAGCTGATCACAGAATCATTGAGGCTGGAAAAGACCTCTAAGATCATTGAGTCCAACCACTAACCCAGAGCCACTTTTCACCCTGAAACCATAGCATAGATGATATGTGTCACTGGAGAGATGCTTACCCGCAGCTCCCATCTGCACAGTATTTATTTTTAACTCCTTGTGCTAAATAGCATCCTTCAGTGTTGGATTTGGTAAAAGCACTTGTACTCTTGTCATGTTCCGTTCCCAGAAGTCCAGGAGGACTTCAGTGGGAGCAGTACGTACTGTCTCTGTGTCTGTAGACTCTTTCCTTACTGAATATTTTCAGCATCTAGATGACCAAAAAAATCAAATTTGACTTTTATAAATTGAAATATCCAAAATAATAAAAGGAAATGATCAGTTAACATCTTAATTTGAAGCAGTTTTTATAAATACTAATAAAACATATATTATACAAATCTATTTCTGACAAGACTTCTAACTTTTAGGAAAATTTGACGCTACTTTCACTTGCTAGATTAAAAAGAAAATAAAATTCAACATGTTGAAAATCCCCTTAAAGTGGGAATTCCCAGTGTTAATCTACCTTCAAGATCACACAAACAGCATTTCATATTTTTATGGCAGCAGATCAGAACAGCACCATTCCTTTCTTCCATATGGCAAGGATGATGCAAAACAATATCTGGAACTAAGAAGAAAAATTAATATGTGACTGATTGGAATACAAAGCAAAAGAACTTCATTGAAATTATCTTTTTAGAGCATCATCCCACATAGCTCAGAACCTCTCAGCATGAGTCTGGCATAAGCTGTGCTATAGCAAACTTTTCCTCCAAGGCTTCCAACTTCAGACTGAGAGCTAAAGCTGCGGAATCTGGCTCTGGGCATCCTTCTCTGGCTGACCCTTGCTCTGAGCAGGGGACTTGGACTGGATGGTCTCCAGAGATCCCTCCCTATTGCTCAAATTTTCTCCAAACCTTAATCACAGACTCCCTCCTTGTTGGTCTCTTCCCCACTGTCTTCTCCCTGGAAGTCACCTTCCCACAGACAGCTCAGGTGACAGTAGGAGTCACGTCTGTCCCCTGCCATGGAGCCTGCATTGGGCTGCCCTTCTCTGTGACCAGCATGGCCTTCCTGCTGCCTGGCCGGCTCCTGCAATGGCATTGTCACCCTGGGGAGAGGGTGGTATTGCAACGAGGCTGTGTTTTCACTATCCAAAATGGTGAGCTTTCTTTACAGAAAAATGGCTGGTTTGAATGGCTTTTTTTGTCAGTGAGGAAAGTCTGCTTCCAAGCATTTATGGGGCGCAGGCATGGCAGCCAATGAGGGAGCAACCCTGGGCCAAGCCAGAAACCCTGCTGGGCAGGGAAAAATAACCAATTACTTCATAGCCCATTAAAGAGTGAATAGCCTAAAAATTATCCTCAACTAATGGCATACGTTTTCTACAACTCCCTTCCAAGAGGCTGAGATGAACCAGTCATTCGCAAGTGTTAAAATGTCCCCAGATGCAAACACCAGGGAAAAAAAAGCTCCTATCACCCGCTTTTCAAATAAAAAGTGACAAAGATAAGTCAGTAGATCTTACTTAGGACAGAGCTATGGAAAAAAATGCAGAAAGCTAAGTAGCTGCCCTGACCTCACCATTTTTTAACAGAAATGAGAGATCTTTTGCCATGTTAGCTCTTCAGTGATGCTGCTTCTGCTGTGTTCTTTTGGCAATTTGTAAGTTGAATATGGAATGTGGGACATCATACTAAATTTGTATTCATTTTAGGGCAGAGTTTAAGTATCTCTTGCTTGTGGAGAAGGAATTAACTTTTTTCCCCCCCAGTGATGTAGTTCAGTGTCTTACATACTTACTTTACAATCATTTATAAATCAAGCTGTCACCATGTTGGCATAGAATTAGAATTATTTTTTCTTAGGCTGATACAAATGATATCATGTCTTTGCTTGTCTGAGGAGGACAAGAACATCTTGTAAGAATAAAATTCTCAAAATCCTTACATAGACATGCTTATCTACACCATGCAAGTAGGTTTTTGTATTCTGTATTCATTGTGAATTTGGAAGTTAGAGAAGCAAACTGAAGCATGCTGCTATAGCTGTGTTCCTGTGAGCATGTGTATGAGTATCAAACAATGAGCTAATCAGTGGATTAAGCAGCTAGTATTTCTATTAATTTTGAGGAAATAAAAATTTGTTTGGCTTTAACTTTATTTCTTGGAAATTGGAAATGTCTCTGATCATAGTTTCTACTATGTAACTCACTCTCAAGTAGTGCAGTGCTGGAGGGTGCAGGTTACAGGTAAGTGTTTGATCTATGGGCA
Organism: Hylia prasina; assembly: GCA_013397195.1. Lineage (NCBI taxonomy): Eukaryota > Metazoa > Chordata > Aves > Passeriformes > Sylviidae > Hylia > Hylia prasina. The sequence continues at coordinate 535,436 of VYXD01013433.1, read as the reverse complement.
GCTATATGCATTAAGAGTAGCAAACCACCTTTCATTTATATTAAAGCAAAGGAAAAAAACCCCAAGTCCATTATGTAATAAAAGAGTGAGGGGATAAAAATCCCTGCCCAAGGTACTGGGCTGCCTGAGAAAGCTGGTGCAAAACCAAATGCTGCAGGTGAACCAATTGCAAATTGAAATCAATCAACTCCAGAGCAGGAGGTGCTTGGTATCAGCTGAAGGGATGGAGACGTGCAGGGGTAGCTGTCACCCCTGTGACTGGTTGCAGAGTGGCCCCCAGGCTGGGATGTCCAGCTTCAGGGCAGCCACTTCCAGCACCTGTTCCCCTCCCGGGAAAGGAGAAGCTGTTCTTTGTCTGCCTTAAAGCAATACCCAGGAAAGGGTGGAGACTAATGTGTTTTCCATTATCAGAAAAGCTCACAAACAAGTGTTGCTTCCCTACACCCTGCCACTCACAAAGGCTGGAGCCTCTCTGGAAGGCAGCCTTATACAGAGGAACATGGAGGCACTCCCAGGTCAAAGCTGGCAAACACCCACAGGGAGACAAAGGAGCACCAGAGGACCTGATATTCATCACTGGGGATTTAAGGCTGCATCCAGGGGAGGTAATGCCAGAGTCTCTCTGTCACTCCCATCAGTGCCTGTAAGGTCATGGCCATTTGTCTGAACTGCTGTGTTTTCCACAGGACCCAATGAAAGAGAAAAGCTGTGCTCTTCCAATGATGGTAGGAGCACGACTGTTGTGGCTGAGCTGACTGTGGCAACTCTCGGTGCTCAGAGAGGAGCAAATTCCATCCTAACAGCCCCAGTGTGAAACCAAACCATGGGCACCAGCCCAAACCACTCGCCTGCACTTTGGTAGGTACTGGGGCCTACATTTGAGAGGATGAATCTTTTACTGTCAGTGCATTTTATGTCCTGCTGAACCCCCCTTTGGCCACTAAGGTGTTACTTCAGTTCTGAGGAAGTGTTTGACTTTGGAGCAGCAGAAACTTGTTGCAAAGAACTTTGGCATTGTGGCCATCCAGTACTTACAGGGGCTTATAAAAAAGAGGAAGAGTGACTTTTTATATGGACAGACTGTGATAGGACCAGGGGAAACAACTTTAAACTAAAAGAGGAGAGATTTAAATTTGATATGAGGACGAAATTATTTAATCAATGGGTGGTGATGCACTGGAACAGGTTGCCCAGAGAAACTGTGGATGTCCCATCCCTGCAAGTTGGCCAAGTTGGATGGCACCCTGGGCAAACCCTGGGTGGCATCTCTGCCCATGGCAGGGATATTGGAACTAGATTATATTTAAGGTTGATTCCAACTCAAACCATCCTATGATTCTGGTATACCTGGGCCTATACTTGATGCTGCATACCTATCCCACCCTCTTTTCACTGTAGGCATCTCACTAACAATGTCGGTTCCAATGGAAAACCTGCTGAGTACTTGAGTCTGAAAATTCTGCCAAAAAGCAGAAGAGGTAATATGATCAAGCCCAAATATCAATATACTAATTTCTCAAAGTAGCATTTGATTTTAAAAATCACCATCCAAAACATAGCAACAATAGGGGTTTTGTTTTACGTATTATGCTATGCTGCCTTTGATTTCAAGATTTTATTTTCTTAGGCATGAAGGCTAGAAAAACAGGATTCAGATTCATGAACAGTGAGACTGTCATGAAACTGCAAAACTTGAGGAGCTAGGGCTTGGCAGAAAACAACATATGTCATGAGATTCACACTAAAATTAGAAAAGTGAATTGTACTACAGTACAACTGCACAGGTGTGCAGAACTGCAGTCACTTCATTGTCAGGAAATACAGTGATGCAGTAGAACTGTCTCTTAAGCCTGTATTTCAAGTAAGTCAGAGGAAACACTTTACAGCCATGGAATCCAGCCAACAAAACTTGTGGGGCATGTGCTACCCTCCCACACCCTCAAGAGTACCAGAACAAAGGCACACAGGAACTAGTGGGCAGCTGCCACTCAAAGCTGCATCGAGGCTTTTACAGGGAATTTGTCCTGAGAAATAGTAAGAAACCTTTCCCTTTAGTTTCCATATCAGGTTTTCAGATCAGTACTCTTCCCAGCCTCTCCTCCTCTGGGCTGCTCGCAGTGTGGAGTGCTCTTTTCCTGTTTACCCTCACATCCCTTTTTATTACTAGGCATGATTTTTTTTAAAGCACACTCAGGCGCCTGCTTGTTTTTTCTAAAGCTCTACAGGGATTTGTCGGTGTCTTTTGCAGCAAGTCATCCTGTTTTCAGACAAAGTTCCTGTCTTGTTAAAAACAATAATTTCTGGACGTCTCTGTAGGTCTCCTGCTTTTAATCATCCTGTGATCTTTAGCCATGCAATCCACACTCAAAATATTTAGTGTTTGTTTGTAGCTAAAAACAAAGAGGAAAATAAAGGAAAAGCCCATTGAATGTTTCCTTTTGCAAGACAGGAGACCCCTAAGCACTGCAGGAGCACAGGTCATAGGCTGTGGCACGCTCAGGACAAAGGCTGTGACTATCAGACAAAACAGTGGCAGCAGCAACTTTACCGTCACTCAAAATGCCTTGCTACTCAGGAGTAAGTTGCCTGCAGGTGCCTGAATCACAGGTTAGTGCCAGCCAACAGGGCTCTGACAGCCACGCTCAGCCCTAGAGCAGACGTGCAGGGCACAGCAGAGGATGTGCTGGGCCAGAGTAGGGCTGGCCCATCTTTTGGGGCCAGTTTGCACCTAGGGAAAAAAAAAAAAGTAACACTGTTTTGTGCAACAGCAATAATTTTCAGACTGATCAAAGCTGTGCATGGCTTTGAAGTCTACTGATAGATAGTAACAGGGCCAGTATAATGCTATATTATTTATTGGGCTTTAATTTTATATTGAGAGAAAAACTCAAACAACCATCTGTCATATTTCATCTATTGTAATTCTGTACATGCCCCCTGCTATTGTACTAAGGACAACTATTCACAGAGTACATCCATGCTGACAACACCTCTTGTGGTGGGGGACCACTGTTGTTTCATGTACATTTAGGCTGAGACAGGTATTTTGCATGGCTTCATGTAAGACAGAGGTGGGAGATTACTGTTCGTGCTTCCCTTTACAGCCAGCAGTAGAAGGTATTCTCTGTTAGGAGTCAGCTAACACCCCTAAGTTAGGATACCCTACTGAGGGATTCCTCTCTGTACAGTTTCTCCTCATTACCCTAAGTGACAGAGGACTGCCTTTAAAAGTTAGAGTATGTGAACAAACCCTCAGTAATTAGTGATATAAGATATCAAAGTGTTTAACAAGTGTATTTAGCACCACTCAGATAGAAATAGTTGGGGGAAGTTGATTCAAAGGAGGTGATATGTGTCACCTTAAGCTGGGACAAGTCAAGACCTTTTCAGGTACCCTCAAGAGGGGGCTGAATCTATTTGCCAGTGCCGCAAGGACTGAACCCCTGAGCTCCTGAAGGAGCACTTTCCAACCTCTTACCTATTGGAAAATGCTGTTATTACAATGGCAAAGGGCAAGAAAATAAAGAAAAAAAACCCAAGACAAATAATTTACTCCCCTTACTGTCTCTAGGTTTGTGCTATACAAAGCTTCATCTTAAAGAATCTTGTGTCACCTCCTTGGAATGGAGGGACAGCTCACCTTCAAGTGCACCTCCAGGGCTTTGTGTACTGTTATGTTCAAGGAGGTGATGAAATGTGTTTCAAAATAGGTATGTTTAAAGAGGCCACAGCCTGTACCTCCATTAAGAGAAAGGGTTTATTGTGTGCTTCCTGATGCTGAACACTCATGCAAAACAATCATCAATCAAAGTTTCAGGCTTTGGTAAATTTACCCCTCACTGTTCTTATAGGAAGATGTTGCACAATCCCTAACCAAAATGCTCTGATCTCCTAAGTCAAAGTCAATATGTTCAGCTGGATAAATAGCATTAAGCTCAGCACTGCTTCCTGTGTAAGTGATAAAAAATTGATAAAATCCTGACTTTCAGAAGCACAGGTGCTTTAAATCAATGGAGCACAGTTCACCAAAGCTATTAATACTGCCCCTGGAAGACTCCACTGGAAGCAAAAAGCTTTGAAATTTTCATGCTCCTTAGTTCAGAAATGGAGTTTAAATTAGGTGGTTTTTAGGCAGCTGTGGCTGCCACTGAACTGTACTCTGTGCCAGTATCAGTAGAACCGTGTCATTTGCTTAACTGGACCAGAGTCCCTGAGCCGATATTCAGCCTCCTGCACTGCCAGACTCCCTGCAGGGCAGCTGGATTAGCTTTCAAGGATGTGCTTACAGAAACAATTTTACAGACTTGTCCCTATTCCCTGTCTTAACCAGTCCTCTATTCAGACACATTAAATGTGTTACCCTCCCTTTCAGGGTCCTACCATTTTTAAGACCCCACTTAGTCTCCTTGAACTCCTAAGTGACCACAGCCAGAATATTTCCTCCTTCTCGTTCCCCTTGTATTATCATGGGCCTACAGCTCCAATTTCCAGGAAAAAGCAGGGCCAGAAATGATAAGGATAGGGCAGGTTTCCTTCCCTCCAGCTTATTCGCTTCCCAACATTGATAATCTACTCATTGATAATCTAATCATTGATTCTGTCTTACTGCCCACTCCCCTGAAACCCAAACAACAGTGACATTCTCGAAAGCTTGAGATAAATATCCTGTTACAAAACACATGATCAGGCTGAATATTACTTTCATCCTCTAAGTGAATACTTGTGGGGGAGTGAAGATAGTCTGTGAAGCCATATGGATGGATTGCCATCACTCACAAATGTCACTGAGAGTACTGGAAAAGACAGAAAAACTGCTGCAGCAGCTCCTTTGCTTGCTGGGAAAGCAGAAAAGCAAGAGAGCTTGCCCACCGCACAAAGCGACACAGCACAAGCACACAAACCAAAAGCTGATTGCAGTCAGTTTTCTCTGGGCAAGCTGAGTGCACCGTGTGGCATCTGTGCAAAAGGTAGCTTTTGGTTCTTGACAGCTCTGACATGGAAAAGTAGCAAGTAGCCAGCAAGGTCTTTGCTCTAGCTGCTGCAGTCATGGAAAACTCCAACTGAATTGAAGTAAAGAGAAGTAATAAACAACAGGCCACTCAAACACACATGGCCCCCTGCATCCAATTTTTACCCTCACATAATGTACACATCATTAAGAGAGAACGTTTAAGCTGAGGTTGTGCTCACTAACTAGAAAAATTATGGGCCAAAACTGTATTGGTTTGAGCCTAATGAACCCAGGTACTTTGGTGATTCCTCACCAGATACTGTCACTGGTGGAATCCTTATTTTACGTATTTCTAGCCTCAGTATGGACTTGCTAACACAGCCACTACACTGAGAGTGGATGAACACCAACACAGCTGGTAGTTTGCTCTCACTCTGAACCTACACACTATGTAACAGAGCACCTCTCTCTGACTGACTTTAGGAGATTTCCTTTTCTAGATTAAAAACATCCTGCAGCCATTAGTTGGCTCTACAAAATTCACTGAGAAATGCTGTTTTGTTAGATGTTCAGGCATGTCAGCGGGATGCTCAGCACTATTCAGAGCTGTGATCTGGCTCATTAATTGTTCCATGGAGAAGAAGAGACAGTATATCAAGGTTATGATAATTTGAAATATTTCTTATTTATACAGATTTAAAAAAAAAATAATTCCATTGACTATTTTTACTACAGGGTTTTGGTACTAAAGGCACAGTTTGGATTAAATGAGAAAGAAAACAGTTTCCAGCTTTTGTTTATTTCATATTTAATCTTGTTATGGGTTGACACGGTTTGGTTTTTGCTTGAAGGAGGGTGTGGGGTATTAGCCTGCCAGGACCTAAATTTCCTTTAGAAAAGCTGAACACCCATCAGAGGCCAGTTCTTGGCTGTTGGCAGATAGTTTAACCACTGAGAAAACAGGATACAACTTTTGTTAATACCCTACAAAAGCTGAGAAGGCGGAGCAGCCGCCCCTTTCTCTCCTGAGGAGCGACCAGGTAACACCTCACAGCGGCTGCCATGAGGGGCCAGGCC
>VYXD01013433.1:484415-514089 GCA_013397195.1 Hylia prasina | reverse complement strand
TTTTTTTTTTTTTTTTTTTTTTTAATATGGTCTGTGGATAATTTTAGCCAGTTTCCTCTTTTTGGATTATTAATCTGCTTTCCTTGTAGAAGCTACATAGCTGTGTCCCTACTGTTCTGCTGAAGTTAACAGATGGCCTCCCGGCCACTTCCTCTCGTTTTGCTATGGGTTTGTTGTCAGGCCACTTCTGAAATTAATAGTGTTTTCTGGCCGGCTGCCACAGGCCATTACCACAAAGGGGAAGTAACACATCTGAATAGCAGGAAGCTGGGCAGGGTCACAGCGTGAACTGAACCTGTTGAGTGCAATCAGGCCTCTCCCATTTGGCAAGTGTAAGGCTCCTCTTCCCACCCCCCTTTTAATATGCCTTGCACAGAGAAAGGGCTGACACCAAATGCCTCAGCTGTTTGCATCGGGCAAATATTTCCGGCTGAAGGAGCTGCGAAAGTTAGTTGTGACTAGGTGCCCCTTAAGGTGAGGAGGTAAAGAGCAGTATGTGGCTATGTAGCCCAGAGGAAGAGAGCTTTGGCTTTTTCTGCAAACTGTTTTGAAAAGTTAATGCTCACAAGGGCTTCCTGCTTCCTTCCTGCTGCATCGAATGACTAACACCAAATGGGTACTTCTGCAATTCATCATTTTTTTGCGACAAGCAAGCACAGAAGAGCAGCCTTGCTCACAGACAGACACACACACACACACACACAGAGCAGAGTCAGGCTGAAAACTTGTTCCAGATTTTTCCTTGAACAAGGCCTGAACCAGGGCTTTTTCAGACTTTTGGCTGAACTTGAACCAGACTGTGTGACACCTCTGATCACAGGTAACCCCCAACTACAAGTGGAGCCAACTCAAAACCTGGTTTAATGTCTGATTTTGCTAGGAGTGTTCACAGTCATAGGCTGGCTCCAAATTACAAGGGGTTTGGAGAAAAAATGATGAGGGCTCTTACCAGCAAGGTTCACTCTCCCCACAGAGGTTCCCAAACAACTATCTGAGTATGGTGCAGGCCATGGCTCATCCTACATTAGCACTTGCCAGATTTTCCCAGGCTGGGTTCTGCTTGCTTCTGCAGTGTGTGTCCTGGTTACTGTATCTATCCCCTCCCCAGCACATGATTCAAAATAATTCACTTCCTTTGTCCCCTGCCTTGTTTCAGTACTTGCTGGGATGGGGCAGAGGTCTCAGGCTTCTGAGGGGTTTGGCAGCTATTACAGTTTGTCAGCTGGTAAAGTAATTTGTGAAGGGAAGAATAAATCCTTTGTGCTGTAGGGACAGGCCTGGTGTGTATAAGAGGAAAGAGGAGAAATGTTCACCCTTTGCAGCTTACAAAATCACAGTCTGCTTCTTATTATAATGGAATAATGTGAGGTAAGGAAATCCTTCAGAAGCTGTGGAGGTTCTAGGAAGGAAAGGAATGATTAGAGTTTTCTCACATGACCCATCTACCTTTAATACAGAGGATGAACTTGTGTCCTGTAGCATCCTGTCCCATTTGCTCTGGTAAGGCCAAGGTTCCCATTTGTGTTTGTGTGCACACTTTGCTTTTCATTTTTTGTGCAATAGCAACATGTAACATTGTGCTTGTTCCCCTTCTTGCATTTCCTCTTTCCCATTCACACCCTTTCAAACTGCTGTACGCCTCCCTTCAAAATGTCTTAACTCTTGTTTTTGCTGTAGTAGCCCTAATTTTTCTCTTTTCCCATATTCTTTCTTGTGGTTTTGTTTGTTTGTTTTGTTTTGGTTTTTTGTGGGTTTGGTTTTTTTTTTAATGCTGCTATTCCTCCTATGCCTTCTAATTTTCCACAGGTCTTTTTCTAATCTCCATAGTTCCAACTGCACCTTTGTATTCTTACCCTCTCTCTTTTCTCTGTTATTGTCTTGCTGTTTTCCTCATATTTTCTAAATCAACTCATCTTTCTGCCAGATTTAAGCCTGCCTACTCCTCTTTGTTTTCAAAGTGAAAAACAGAATGAATCTCATGGACTCAGTTATAGGGAGCTATAGGAAAGGTATATTTTAGAGGAAAAAGTAAGAGAACACTACAGCTGTTCTCTTGCCGCTTGTAGCAGATGACATTATTTCTCATCTCTGTGCCCTCTTTGTAGATTTGGCTCCACATGGCTTCCCTGGGTTCTCTCTGTTGCTTCTGCTAGCAGAGAAGGCAGGCATGAGGAAGCAGCATTTCCTTTGGTCCTATCCAGTGTCAGAGGGCACTGACTCCCCATTTGAAGAGAGGGGAGTGGTGAGGAAAGTGGGGTGAGATGGAAAATGTGTCCAGCACAGGCAGCTCTGCTATCAAAACTAAAGCCAGGTTTAACAATTGTGTCTGGATAACATTGCTTCAGCTTCTCTGAAAAGCTTATCCAAAAATTTGTCCCTGTTGAGAAACATGATGACACTTTATTCAGAGCTCCAGGAAAGACAATTGCGTGTGAATGTTTAAAAAAAGCTACAGCTTAAGCCTTCTCTCCACACTGCTATAAATCACCAAAAGCTTTGCCTGAGTGAAGATGGTAGAACAAATTGCTAAGCTCAGTTTGGTGCCCCCCTAGACCTTGGGTGTGCGTGCTCAGCATTGCTGAATTATCCCATGAACACAAGTATGGGGCCAGCCCCCTCCATTGTGTAGCAGCACATATGGGACACTTTGGAACTTCAGCGAAATGCTGCATTCAAGAAAGGTCTCTGAGTTTGCTCCAAATGCCTCATAGCCAAAAGGAAATAAGGGCTACCCACTAGTGTTTTCTCATGGTGTGTGATGACTTGGGTTATACAAACTCCGCCTTTTGCTGCTCCTGCAACAGCCAGAAGTGGAGAGTGCAGCAGCATACATCTCCTTTCTTCATTGCCAAATTTAAGAGATAAGCATGTGCTGTAACTTAGCAGATAGTACAGACAGAAAGCTGGTATGGGAGCTGCCCACTTTTGAGTGAAGTGCTCGTCTCTGTAAGGAAAGGAAAAAAACATGTTAGATGCTTTCTGTTGTTTGTTATTATGGGGATCTGCACGCACTGAGGGAATTTTGAAGTGCTCACAGCCATAGCTTTTCCTCATAAGGCAAACATGAAGGATGTTCACTTACCACAAACACAAGGAGATTATTATCAGATGGAAAAGGGGGTATGGAGTCTGCTTAAGAAATATTTCTTAATAACAGAAGCTGCATTCAGGACTTTATTGGAGAGATGCAAAGAGAGTGCGCCCTGCTCTCCTTCAGAGCTGCGATCCCCAGGATGCAGGAAGCCCAACAAAATGCTGGTGCTCTCCCATCCCTAGGCTGTTCCAGCACTGTAGATACCAGCACACAAAATGATGCTACATGGGAGGTCTGTTTACCATAATGTGGAGACCATTGTGAAGCATTTTGCTAATTTTGACGGAGACACAAGTGTTTTGCTAAGTTCTTCCAAGATCTTCCAGCTTCCCAAAAGGGTGATGTCCTTGCTTAACTTACAGACTTTTATTTTAATCAAATTTTGTGGTTTTCTGTTAAAACCATATTTTGGGGCGTTACAGAAGTCTGTTTTTTCATCTTTTTTTTCCTTGCTGCCCTCAATTCTGTAGGAAATGAATTCCCATCTGCAAGTGAAGCCGTCTGAAAAACATTGCTGGCCGACAGTTTAAGCAAGGTGAAAGTTCTTTATAGTTTGAAGGTGGCAGTTTTTGCCTTTGCTGAGAGATGGCATCCTACCAAAACCAGACAGGAAGCACTAGTATTCAGTATTTCTGAAAACATGTTCATTGTTCAGTAGATACATTGGACACCCAAATTATATGAATCAATGTAACAGTAGAGACTACCAGTTAGGCTTTGCCACAGACTGGTGTTTGTAACACTCTTGAACCCCTTGAAGACATTATTTGTCTCTGTTTGGAGACAATTAAAAGCATAAGTCAGGGTTTTAGTTCCTTTTTTTCCCTGCATACAGTAATGTTATAGTATTCTGAACTAGATATAGAGCTAGAAAGTCAAGATGTCTCAATGTGGTGAGAGAGAACTTTTTTGCTTATTTATAAAAATAGAATTTTAGTGTCCTGGGGACCTACTAACAGTAAAAAAATCATGACCACTGAGACTTCAGATATTGCTTGATTGATTAGGATTTTCTGTGTTATCAATGGTCTAAATTGCATTTTCTCTGTCAGTATTTCTACCAAATGAATTTGTTAGAGCGGCTTCTAGGCCAGCCTGGCTTTGTGAAGAAACATAGCACAGCATCTCTCATCTAGACTGAAATTCAGTCCAGCACTGAGCTGATACTCTATTTAAGCATTAGGAATTGAGTAATACTTGGATTCTGTACAGAATGTTTTTGTTAAAAATAAAGACTAAATGAGTCTGATTTCTTGAATACAAATCAGGAACAACAAATTAGGCTTTCATACACCTTTACAATCCTTTATTTAGGTTTTTTTGCTTCAGTGAAAATGTGCAGGACACTGTATGTGAAGAAAATATTTTTTTATATTTGCAAATTGCTGTCAGAGCAGAGTAGACAATGCCTACTATTAATGTGGACCAATTCTTCCTGAAAGAAACTTCTCAGATGTTTACAGCTTTGCTAGACTTTGTTTAGACTTGCACATAAATGCCTCAGGCTGGTCTAAAAAGATGAAAAGAAATTAATATCCCTCTGAATATGTCATCCTAAAAGACTTGGCCCTTTTTTTCCGAAGAAAATCCCTTGGATTTTGTCTATGTAACAAAACCTGTTACTGTTTCCTTGAATATCCTCAGCTTTCTATGCCTGTAGGAAGGAACTCAAAATCTGGCAGGGTGTGTTGAGAATGTGCCTGATGCTGCTCCCCTGAATATCTCCTCTTGCCCAAGATTTGAGCTGTTGGAAGATGGTGGTTTGAACATGCCAAGCAACTGAGTCTTTATGAGCAACTTTCTTTATAAGTTAGCAGTGATAAAATTTAGCTGAGGCTGGTGCTGAGTTGCCAGGCCTGCCAAGCAGGGACAGCATAGCACACTCTGACGAGGGACAGGATTTGTGATGCTGTGCCCGTGAGGTGGAGGATTGTGCGGTAAATCTGCCCCAAAATTGGTGAGTTTGATTGGAGACCTATGCTGTACTTCTGTACCTCAGCAATACCACATCTGCCTCAAGCATCCCTGCACTCTGTAGTATAAATACTCTTTACATCCTGTTTTCCCTGAACAAAATATTAATGGAGCCAGTCAACTAAGAACAATTTTGGTGTTAGGCAAGGAAGAAAACACATGTCAACCGACAGAAAGCAGAGCACCTTGGTGATGTTGCTGGAAAGGCAAGAGACAAGAAAATGTAGTTGTTTCTGGGGTTTATTGTCAGTTAAATTTTGTATGTGTTGATGTGTCTCAAGTGGCAGCTAGGTCTATACATTCTTCTGTAAGATTCAAAGTGCTTGACATTGCAACCTCAATAATATTGTTCTAATAGTATTTTTACTTTATATGCCAGCAATAATATTTCAACCTCTCTGTTGAGGTCTAAATGAATGACATTCCTATGGCTTTACACAAGAGTAACAGAGATGACTCTTGAGCAATGTTTGTTATTACAGTATTAAGGTTTTAAAAGACTCTGCCAATTATGGTGAAATAAAATTAACAGGTTTCCTTTTTTGTGTGTGTGTTTCAAAGTGTTTTAATCAATCTGGTATCTGTATACAGTGCCTTGGCTTATGTTAGCTGGCTACAGCTATGGGGTATTACTGTGATGTTTATAATAAACATAATAATTATCTGAGGTCAAAAGAAAACCTCCTTTTTCCTGAGTCCTGCATAGCCAGGTACAGTGCGCAACTTGACTTAAATGATGTGCATGTTGCTATATTCCATAATTACCATTCTACATCCTTGGATTTATGAGTCTTACTGCAGAGTTTAGTGAGCTAATCTTGGTTAATAAAGCTACTCAAATGCTTAACCATTGGCAAAATCAGATGTTGGGACATTCTCTGGGATGTGAAAACACACTGCATACCATTGGCTGCATAAGAATTGATATTATCCACTAATGATTGAAGAAGCTAGGGATTCTTGGGCAGCGCAATTTCTCACATTATTAGAGATTTCTGAATTATCTGAGGAGCTAAATGCTCTTTTGTTCTGGCTGTTCAGTGTAAGAGAAGAAGAAGCAAATTTTTTGGGAAGTTCAGAGCCCTCACACCCTAGTGAGTTGGTTCCACACAGGAGAATCAAACAGGGAACTGGGGCAATTGAGTCCTATATCATGAGCCACTTAAAAGACCATCCTACACTTTTGCTTTTGACAGTGTCACAGACAGGACTCATGGTTTATGTAGTTGCTGCACTATAAATGGAGTTCCTGAAATAAAGCTGAAGTAATGCAGTGATGAATCAGACCCAGGAGCTGTGCATGTGAGTGCATTACTTTAGGGGAAAAAAAGAAAAATAGGCTTTCTAATGTATTCCTGTAAATGTGAGTTACTGTTAGTCAAGAAACATAGAAATGAAACTGTATAATTCCAAAGTGAATGTCAGATGATTTTGTTCCTTGCACCTTCTACCTAAAGTGAGGATGAAGATTGATTCATTCTCTGAAGAACTTTCTGGTTGGTTTGGTGTCTTGTGTGTCTACCTAGAAGTCTCAATTTTTGTCAGGCAAATCTTTAATCTGTTGATAATCACAGACCTGGATAAGGACAATGGGTTTGTTTCTTTCAGACGAGGTACCAGAGAATTTAATAAATTCTCTGTCATACAGTGATGGTAGGAAGCAGATGTGGGTTATGGCCCAAGGCAAGGAGTGCACGACATAGCTTTAGCAGTACTAGAATACTTGGTCTGTGCATGCAAAAACAAGTGTATGATGGGCAAGCTGTTGTTTGTACAGAAAAGAAAAGAATTCATCAGCCTCTAAGGAAAACAGTCATGGTCATCACACTGAGATGGAGCAGACATTCAGGGTGGAGTGCACAATCTGAGGCTAGGCCAGGCAATCAGATGACCAGCAGCCTCTGAAAAGACAGACTATTCCTTTTCTGCTTCTTTGTTTTCATTTATGTGTTCTTGTTTCTTCCTTTGCTATAAGCATTTGCTTGTCTGCAAAGCTCTGTGAAATGTATCAATATTTCTTCTGGTGATCTAGCCCTGATGTGGCAAACCATGAGGTCAGAAAAGCATCAGACACAGTGCAATGTCGGGAATAGGAGGATGTAATTAATGGCAAGAGAAAGATGGACAGAACTGAATCTTTTGGCATTAGCTTGAGCTGTGATTGATTTAGCTGTAAAATCCAACTGTGGCCCCAATGTCTAAGCATAGAATTAATTGGAAAGACAGGCTGGGGGGTGTCAGGGCAAGAAAAGTGCTTCCTAATGTCTGCTTCTGTTGTGTTGATGGAAAAAAATCTTTCAGAATGAAAAAGGAATGGTGCCAGAGTGTGCACCTGATTCACACACTTGATTTTTTTCCTAAAGGAAACAAGTCTGCAAATCCCCAAACCAGCTTGCCTGCTGTCCAACAGGGTAACATCCATGTGCACATCTACAAGTTCCTCACAGAAGGTGGCCAGGTTTTTATTCTGCACCATCATTTTCTGTCTATTTTATCTTCCCATTTGAACAGAATTTTGTGAAACCATCATGTTCCTATATATCTTATTCTAAAACCAAAAGCTGTCCTAATTGAAGCCTAGTATTATGTGGTATTTTGATGGGCAGCTTTCAATAGTGACCACAAAATTTTATTTTGCAGAGTTGAAACAGAAAAGAGCGTGGATAGAAGTATTTGAATTAGGACACAGACTCTCATTTTAGTCTGAGAAATATCTGATTAAAGACCAATTTTTTATATTTGCACAAATACCAGATTTCTTTATGGTACAGCTACATTGGTTAGTTTAATCTGTGAGGCATTTAAACCAGCAACGTTTAACTAGTTTTGGTGCTGTTGCTAGTGCAGCAGAGAATTGTTATTTCTAGTCTGAAACTTGAAAAAAATATATCCCAATGCCTCTTGTACCAGGGCACTGCTCCTGTGCTAAGTTTCAGAAAAAAGTCAGGCTTCACTTTGGTGCATTTTAGCAGCGATGTTGTGCCATCTATCTGGGGTAATTCGCATGGCCATAATTAACATAATGCACTTGTCATTTTCTGTCTCCATGTCAGAAGAATGCTTCAAAGAAAAAAAAGCTTTGTGCCATGATTAGTCATTAGCACTAATTGATTTTGTTCTGATATAATTAAAGGAAAATACATGCAAAACCTACACATCGTCAAAGAAAGCTAATATTGATGAGCCTGTGTCTTATAGCTCATGTATGGAAAAAGTTTATATTTTCATGAAGGTGATGGCAACCTGGTGTTTCCAAAATCCCTGGGAAATGCCAATAAAATGGGGACTAAACAACACTGGCTATTGCCTTTTCCTGGAGCGGCTGGAAAATATCCTTCTGGCCACAGCTTAGGGATGAGCTTGGAGGAAAATATGGGGCTGGGAGAGGTCTTTCCCCATGCATTGAAGTGTCCCACCTCAGAGCTGAGGATTATTTTTGCTACCACTGGTCTTCCGCAAGACACTCTCTCTTCACATGATGATAGCTGTACCAGCTACTCTGGGAGCTTTCAGGTTTGGAGAAGTCCCACAAGAGAATTCTTCTGATAGCTCAGCAAGGAAGCAGAAAGCCATATCCACTTTACTGTGCTTGGCTTAATCCAGCTGGCAATTGCAACACTGTAAAATACATCTTGCCCTGAGAATTGAACTGTGAGGTAATTCTACTGCTGTGGTAATTGTCATCAGATTTCCAAAGATGCCCCTTTCCTGTGTCAGTTGAAATATTTCCATCCATTAGCCAAAAGTCTGGGAGGTGGCAGGGGTGCTGTGACAGAGCCCAGTAGAACCTGGCCAGGAAAATAGCTGGCTTCGAGGTTTCTGGTCTTCTGCTCCCACATACAGTCTTAAAATCCACTGGCAGCAGCAGGTAAAAGCCTCCTCACAGCACCAGGGGAGAACAAAGCGCTGCTGGTCCTGCTGGAGCTGTCAGCTTTGATCCTGGCAAGGGGATAGGGCTGTATTTGCTACCCTTGACAGCAGTGAGTGGATTTAATTTTGGAATGACTCCATGTGGTGGAGTGAGGGCTCTGCTCTGTGACAAATTTCCAGGCAAAATCTGTGATTTTTATTTTGAATGTTTGAAGATTTTAAGTGGTTGGGCTCTAATCCCTTGAAAAACTGGAGTCTGTCCCTGACCTATGTTATGTGCAAGTACCAGAGACACAAAATCCACCCTTGTGCCGTATCCGGGGCGCTCTATGGACACCACTCTCTTCTGGAGCACATTTCCTCCTCATATGTGTGAATCTGTGCTTGTTTATCTTTCCTATCGCCCAGCAAGTTCCATTTGTCCCCAGGCCTCTTGAGTCAAGAGCAGAAACTTTTCAATTTCTATTTAATTTTTTTGCATGGGGGCTTTTAGAGGAGAGAGAAAAGATATATAAGAAATAACTTACTCAATTTAATAAATCAAACAGATTTAGGAAACAGGATGGCCCAAATGAAATGTGACATAAAATAAGATATTTTATTTTGTCTTACTGAATAAAGAGACTACAAATAAATTCCCAAATGAAAGCAAGTCAATAAATCCTTTATTTGCTATGTTTTCACCTTTTGAAAGAATGGGTCTAGCTTTCCCTTCATGTTGTTCATTCAGCTAGTTTTCAGAGCAAAAGCAGTCAATTCTGCATTATCTCAGTAGGAGGGTTTTAATTTTAACACTATCTGCCTGATCTCTCTTTGTCCAGTTAACATTTCCTTGACCTAGAGTTCAACCCCTTTCACAAATTACCCTTAGGCTTTGATGGCAGTAATTCTACCTTCAACAGGTTCTGAATACACAACCTCGAGGCCCAAAGGAGAAGATTAGCAGACTTTGCTCTAATTACTTGTTATTGTGTAGTTGTTAAAAAAGATTTTGGCTCCAGAAAATGAGGCTGCAGCCAGACAGAAGTTAGCCTGGGGTTCAGAAGTCTAGCAATCTTTGGCTCCACAGGCCTATAAAAGCAAAGTGTTGACTGAATACAAACAGCCTGCACGGCGAGAGGCCCCTCAGAACGGGTGACAGCAGGCCATTCGTCACGGGAGGCAGTGGGCGTCCGAGGAGGCTCTCTAATGCTCCCTCCCCGTCTGCTGAGGGTAGTAGCTCCGTTTGATCCTCCCGGGAATGCCAGACTGCACGATGGCTGCGGCGAGCAGACCTTCCAGTGCACGCTCTGTTCTTGGGTCTTTTTGAAAGGATGAGCCGTGTTTGACACATAGCCGGGAAAAGTACCGCCGGTGCTGCAGTTGGGTGCCTGCCACTTCCTGATCTGCTGTTTCTCTGGGTACCAGCTTTAGGTCAATGTAATGAGCACCTATCAACAATTAATGATGGTTGTGGCATGGGGCGAAGGATCCTGAGTGCCTTTAGTAAAGTGAGTAGCAGTCAGTCAACTCCTCACCTTCGAGCATTAAATATCGTGAGAGGTCAAAAGGTTTTGCCAGGAATGCAAAGTTTAGAATATTTTTAATTAAACTACATCCTTTGAAATTCTTTCAAGTCAATCTTCAAACAATTCAGGTCTTAAATTAACACCCTTTAAAAGCACATTCACCTCTGGTAAATGATGAATGCAAGCTCTACTGGGTATTACAGAAAACAGTTAATTTTGAGTCATTAAACCCCTCCATTTATTATTGCGTTCATTCACTATAGAATATATTAATATTCCTTTTCTGTGAATAGCCAAATTCCTTATTTTATGGAAAGTTGGTGTGTTTGTGTCTGAATGGATTTACTATCTGAATTTACCAGTGTCTTAAATATATGGGTTATGAGAAGGGTTTGGAATATTAGTGTTTTGATTAGCCTAAAACATACCTGCATCTTTGTTTGTTTTCTATAATCTATTTTTATGAAATGCCTGTCTCTTAGAGAGTTACTGATTGGGGGATATTTTCATCATCCTATAAATAGAAGCTG
This sequence comes from Hylia prasina, assembly GCA_013397195.1. Lineage (NCBI taxonomy): Eukaryota > Metazoa > Chordata > Aves > Passeriformes > Sylviidae > Hylia > Hylia prasina. The sequence goes on along the minus strand of VYXD01013433.1, from coordinate 503,113 downwards.
CAGTTGACATACAAATAACTGTATTCCGTCACTGGAGTTTAAAGCCCTTTTGGAAAGTTTCACTTGCATGAAAACATAAAACAGCTGGCTAAATCTCACAACAGGCTACATAAACCAGAAAAATCAAACTTGACCCAAACATTTAAAAGACAGTAAATGCCATTAGAAGCTTGTGGCAGATTTGGTTTCCATCCTGGCTGTCATTTCCAGGTCTGTAAACTTTCACTGTTATTTCTGTGACCTGCACACATGGGATTCAAATGCTAACAAAGACCTTTGATCCTTGGATTAACTCTTCTAACACTCTCCTTAAGCAACTAGGAAAATAAAATTATTAAATAAAATTATTACCTCATTATCTATTTTGAGAGAATATTTTGACTGGCCTCTGAGGAAAAAAGCTCGAGGGGCCACAAGAGTCTCCAGGGTGAGAGCTGATGGTGAGGGGTGGCACCTATCAGTGTGAATAGTTCAAATTCCAGCTGTAAGCCTGGAAGCAAAGTCCTTCTGTTGAGAGCTCCGGCCTCTGCCCTGGCTTTCTCAAGGGCTGTGACTGTGCTACCAGAGCAGCTGCCCCAAGGCTAATCTCTGATCCAGACCAGGTGGTGCAAGACAGCTCCTGTCCACATGGCTCAGAAGTAACTACTCTCTTTAGATCATCATGGCCAGATTTGGGATAGTATTTTGCCCAGGTCTCTGCTGGCCCCATATTATCCTGCAAGCTAATTATTAGGCAGTTGTGATTTACTCATTCAGAGCACATATTGCCTGCCTGTGCTGTCCCAGGACAGTGTGTAGGGAATTTGAGGACACAAGGCCTGCTGGAGTAAGATTAGACAACTGTCATGAACTGAGGGAGTTAAACTTGCTGCAGTCCAAGTCCATTTTTTTCCATCTGGAGTGGAGCCTGGAGCAAGCTATTCTGTTAACTGTGTCCAGACTTCCTCTCCAAGAAACTAGTCATTTTGCTTCAGAAGGAAACCTGGGAGGGAGTAAGCATATATGCGGCATGAATGATTAGTGGATCAGATGCTGGCAGCAAACTGGGGAGTTGAAGTATGTGATTCTTGAGACATCTGTTGATTTTTGACAGGAGCCTGTTTCAGCTATGGCAAGGGTATAATTTATGCTTGAAAATTACCCACATTCAGTACTTGGTGCAGCCAATGTTTCCTTAGTTTAAGCTCAGCTACTCATACTCAGTTTTCAGTAGCGGAGCCACTCAGCAAGGGCCTTTATTGGAAGCTTAGCTGTATGTCCCTTTCATTTGGAGTATGTTTACTCCACAGGTGCAGTTGTCAAATTTGGCCTAATCTCGAATGAAGATAGTAATGAAAGTATAGCTTGGCTGTACTCTGAAAGTCTGCATATTTGCCACTGGACTTTGAGCTGGTTCAGTTCTAAATATGTCCATATCCTGTTTCATGAAAAGTAGAACAAGGAAGCCCAACTTCCTATGGAGTTTCATCTGACCTTCCCATGCTAATCACAGTTTCTGTCAAAAGTCTGTAAGACTTCCCCAGTTCCCTCATGTCTGCTACACATCCTCACATTAATCCATTTCCTCTATTTCTCTATTTTTTCTTCACCTCATTTCAGGCCCCTGTCCCTTAACTATGAGGTAGCACAGTGCTGCAGATGCTGTGACCCATCTGCATACTGATCAGAAAGCAGACACATGCAAGGTGATTATCCAACCAGAAGGTCTTGGGGCTCTCATATTGAAACTTTTCTCTGGATCTCCTTTCTCCAGTTTGTATTATTGCTTTCCTCTAACCACCTGCTGGCTTTCACAAGACTTGTAGGAACTTATATTTAATTGGAAATTCTGCCTTTCTACCCAATGTGATTGTGGGCAGTTGTCAGATTTAAAAGCTACAAGGGTAGGAGACAAATGGCAGGCAAACTGAAATAGAAATGGAAAGACAGGATGACTAGAGAAGCTCAAGTTCCTCAGGAAATAAGGCTATAAAGAAGGTGATGGTGAAATCACCTTGGATCTCTACTGGCATCTGGCAGATAACGCAGGTGCCAAACAGGGCAAAGATGTTTCTCTAAGCTGGTTTCTGCCAGTTTTTCTCGAAGGTGTAGTGTGACCAGGGTGAAATGGAAGTTCCTCTAAGTGTTTTTTTAATGCCTTCTTATCAGGTTTGTGTATTCACAATGAATACACAAACAGTGTCCAGGGGAAATCATAATATCCCCCGTACCAATAGGTCCAGTTCAAATTGTTAAGCCAAGAGGCTTTTTGTGTAGGTAACAATGAACTGTTACACATTCTTTACCACTTTAGCTCCACTTACACCTTCAATACTTAAGTCAGCTGAAGTGAGTTAACTGATGAGAATGTATATAAAGCAAAGCCATGTGGTGAAGATGTGGTATCAGTTATATGCCTCTGAAGTCAGAGGGTCCAAAATCTGACACAGTGCATATCCAGAGGAACACCCTCCAGAGACGTTGTGTATTTGCACTTTTTTTTGTGGACAAAGCTGACAATTTATGTTTATTTTTTGATATTGGACATTACAGCTAATGCATTGCCTTCATCAAAATCTTTGTGCCAGAGAGGATTTTAATCCTGAAGAAGGAACAAAGTTCCACTGAGGAGACTAACTTAAAATCATAATAGAAAATCCTGTTGGTAGAAAGAATGCTGTCAGTATGTGCTTACCTCTTTAACCTGAATTTTTCCTGGTGGTTAGAATTGTATGCTTGTGCTTTTTCACAGATATCTCATTTGAGAAAATGGCCTCACAAGTCTCATATGAGACCAACAGTAGCTGTTCTATGATCTAAATTCCTCGTGAGACTCATGTTCCTAAATATACTCTGGTAGCATAAAGGCTCTCAGAAAACAGTGTTGGCCCCTTTCTTCTGGAAAATCTAGAGGTTTAGGAGCCCAGATTTTCTGTAATGGCTTACATTTCCTCTCTAGAAGATCTGGAGCCTGACTCAGCATTAGAGATTTTAAAACCCTCTCAGAAGAAGATCCTTCTGCTCTGTGAGCGATGCCACTGTTCAGCAAGGGACCAGGACTGCAATGACTTCATAATGGTCATTTTGCAAAGCTCTCCTATAAGGGCCAGGCTGACTACTATGGCCATAGAGCATTTCCTTCCCTTTCTCACAAGTCTTTATTTCTTGTTTCATAGTTAGTAGAGGTGGAGAAGAGTCTTGTCAGGTCCAGCTAAATAGATAACATGCTTACCCATGTAATACCACTTTCCAGGGGAGATACGGCTCTAATCCTCTGCAGGCAAAGAAAAAAAGGACACTAGAACCACTAGGCAGTAACAAAAAAGATAACTTCTTTCTTCATGTAAGGAAAAAAATGTGTATTCACCCTGTCCACAGGTGGGAATCTGGGAATTTAAACCTCAAGGATATTGCAAGAATTTTCCCTGAAGATGTTTCACAGGCAATGAAAAGGTGATTTCAAACACAACAATAATTTTGTTGTTTCTTAATTATTAACTTCAAATGACTGGCTCAGTAAGTAGGCTGTTTAGATTCCTTGTCAGAGGTGTGTAACTCTACCAGCAGGTCCTGGACATTCAGACATCTTAGAGACTCATGTCCCTAAAAGGAGCTTGAGTATAACCTTATCCTATGCTTCTAATAGGTGCTTAAGCCTGAACAGAGGACATAAGCCAAAGCTTGAGAAGCAACAGAGAGGATCTCACTGGAAATACTTATTGGTGATTTCTACAGGTCAAGTAGGCAAAGCAGATAACTCAAAAACTGTCAGACCATTCATTCTATAAAGCAGCGCAGCCCAAACCACTCATCAGAGAGGAACAGGAGGGCTGTAAACAGCAGCTCCTTGCCACAGACAAGTTATATTGTTGATAAAGATCTGAAACACATAGTGCCCCAGAAAGTTCCTTCTTTCAGCTCTCTTGTGTGTTTCCCTGGGTCCTGTGTTACATGGCCCCTTTTACAACAGAAACAGAATACCTTTTTTTGCACAACAGCACAAGCCTTTATTCAGAAAGCCAAAATTGACAGGCTTCAGTGCCAAGAGTCCTTCTGTAGCTACATCTCTTCTATATTGTAGGAAGTATTGATGGCTTTTTTTTTTGTCATTTCAGCTGCACAGGCGAGAAATTCATGTGGCTTCACTGTGTACTTTCTATTCCAGGCATGAATCTCATTGGTACTTACATGCAGGAGCCCTGGCAGCCTCAGCTGAAGTTTTCTAGGATGAAAGTGAAGGTTTATTCAATGGCTGAAATGCCATTCCAGGACTTGGGAGATCTTGCTTGTGATCTCTTCACAGTATTTCCGTACTTCTTTCCCCAGTAACTCATATAGTCTTTGGATAAAACAAAGGCAACAGTACTTCACACAACACTATGAATGGCACATGACATAAAGGTCATCAAATGAGATGGCTAATGAATGTAAACTGTACAAAAATTACTGCTGGTATCTGAATCCTTCTAACAACCTGTGACATTTTTTGTTTTTACAGGTAAACCACACAGAACCCCAGCAAAACTATAGATCTGAACAGAAGTATTGGTGATACCAAGAAGTTTATTGAAAAAACACTATTATCACTACAGTTTCTACCTTTGTAAAACTTTTTAAATATTCATAGAAAATAATTGTAGGTTCATCTCTTAGTAGGAATAAGTCAAGAGTATGAATTATCCTGTTTCCTTTGAAAATACTTGTGCATCAGTCTGTGTAATGGGCTACGTTTATGAAGGTAAATATGAAAAAAGAATTTGTTCCATCTTTTCAACACAGTTCATACCATATGGTGCTGCAGCAAATGAAAATATTCCAGCAAAGATTACATCCATCCCACCTCTGGCTCTCAGTCTTATTGCTAATCTGTTCTTGAACTTGCTATAACCAGTCATCAGCCTCAAGGGCTGGTGGTAAAACCACAGCTGGGCCCATGAATGACCCAGATTCACCTAACTACTCATCAAAATCACTCCAGGAGATTTTAAGTGAAGAGTGAAATCAATGTATATAAAACTTTAGCAAGGAAGTGCAAATCTCTGCTACCTCAGGTGACTACATTATATATTCTCTTTTTTACAGACACTTGAAGCTCTACTGCAAAAGTATGGTTCCACAATTATAGGAAAAAAAGCTGTTCCAGGTCATAATTTCTAGGCTATGTTCACCTATGGCTGGTTTATACTTGTCTTAATCATCCCAACATTGTCTAGCTCTAACAGTTTTCTCCTTCCTCTGTTTAACCTCTGAGGTGCAGCAAACATGTCACCTTACAGTTCTTGTTTTGTTAGAAAAGTTAAGTGCTTTCAGTGGCTTTTCATTACTTTGTTCACTATATTTCTTTCAGCTTGCATTCAAATTTCTTGAACACAAGCAGTCAGAACTATATACAGAGGAGGTTTCACAAGTGCAAAGACATTAATGGTTCCTTATCTCTCTTGGAAAAAAAGACTTATGGGGATTGTGCTTCCGTCTTCATAGTCAGAGCACATTGATGGATCGTAATCATCTTGTGACCAACTGGTGCTCTCAGTTATTTCTCTGACTCATTTATTTCCAAGTGGTGTGTTTAAGAAAAAAATCATCTCATTAGTAATTGAAATGCTTTCCAATAATAATGTTGCATTTTAGGCCATTTCTAATATTCTAGATCTCAAAGTTGTCCAGCTCTTCTTTTAAAATAGCCTGTTCCCTCACTGTAATGACAAATACATTCAAATAAGTATTTTCACCAGCTTTCAATAGCTCATTTCTATTTCTGTGCCAAATTCTCTTATGACAGTATTGAAGAAGATAGGCTCTTTTAGAAGGGCCTGACTGATCTTTTAGAAACTCTTTTGTTAGTCATTCTCTAGCCAGAAGTTCCCCTTTCAACACTACCCATTATCTCTTTGTTGAATTAATAATTTTCCAGTGACACTCCTCCAATAATTTACCCACCTTTCATTCATCCTGAAAGACAGTTATCAAGTAAAGATATCTGAGTAGAGTGGCATGGTAAACACAAGCTGTGCCTTACTTGATTTCTTCCTTTTTCTCCACATATGTACCAACAATATTTCTTCAAAATACTATTTAGATACTATTGCTGATTCAATGAAAAATATGAGAAGTGTTGGTATTTAGTTCTAGACAAAGGTGGGTTATCCAGATCTTGGAATCTGTTTAACCCCCTACGCTGGGAGGCAGTACAAAAGAGTGAGACAATCTTTTCCTTGCACTGGCTGCCCCACATCTACTCTATTTGGGTGACTTTATTTTATGATCTAAGTAAATGTCATCTTAAAGGAGAGTACTCTCTTCAGGGTATAATAATTAAACACAGCTGTAAAGATCTCAGAATATGATACCATGTTTGCTTTCTGCTCTGATCCAGTGTATCTCACTGACACTTATTTTAGGTACTTACCATTAAGAATTTATTTGGTGTTATTTTCAAGAGCCCTGATGGCATTGAATAAACAAGATATTTGTCTCGATATTGGTGCTCACATTAGCACTCATAATGCATTCTATTGCATTGCCTGATGGGACTATGAATTACAGGAAACAAATCCACTTTCTGGATGACTTCAACAAAATAGTTGCAAAATCCATCCCAGAAGAACTTCACACATAACTAAACAATGATCTTCTAATTGATCTTTAGAGATCACTTTGGTTCCCACTGAAATTAATGTAAAGGTCCCCATCTATTTCAGTGAGTGTTGGGTCATGCCCCAAGTAAGAAAGAAGATTAGATCAGAAATATTCATAGAAATGAATAACAACTAAAACTAATTTAAAAATACTATTAGAAATGCTTGTGCTAAAACCACCATGTATCCCACTTTGTTTCAGTGGTACTGTGTTTTGTCAAAATGATCTCATCATCTGCAGAGAAACTGGTTTAACTAAAGAAAGGTCTTGCTATGAAACTTCTAGTTTCCTTGTTTAGTAATTGCAAAGTGGATGTTTTGAGAATCAAATGAGCAAAAATTCAACATAGCAAATATTATCCACTGACTGAATGTTGTGTGTAAGCAAGGATGAGGACCCTTTCTTCACCATTACACCAGGACCTTGGGCTGCTACAGTACAAATTAAGGTGCCAAATCTCTATGGCAGGAATCTGTAATATGTTTAACTCCTGGGTTTTGTCACAAAGAGAGATTTGTACCACTCACTCACCAGAAAGTTAAACAATCTAATCAGAGGTTTGTAGAGCTGTCCAGTTTGCATAAACCCACAGAATTTAAAACAAACATTACGTATGTGGAAAGGAGCAGGAAGTTGAATATCCTTTGAAAGCCAGCTGTCTGTTTACTGCCCAGCTTGTAATGAAGCTGCTTGTTTTTAACTTGGATGTCACTTGTATTCTCAACTACTCAGTATCGTAGATATGTGAAATAGCCTTTAACATAAAGGTGGTGTTTTATGTCTTCAGCGTTTCTGTTTAGATACATCTCCATTTGTGGCCATTCTCTCCTTGAAATGATTGAGATAAAATGACATCATAGATCAGCTACTATGAAGTTTGGAAAGGTATGAAGATCAAGTATCAGTTGTTCTGGCTAAGTGAACTTGCAGAGGCGAGTGTGTGATAATCAACAAAGTGCAAATATTTTATTTGAGAGGAATCAAATAATGAAGACAAAGATTGTTTTACCTTGTTTGTAGTCCTTATAAATTATGAAGGTTATTTATCCACCCCACACTGGAGATCTCACCTGGATTTGACACTTACACAAGAGCATGCATGCCAATGAAGCCCCACACCAGATATCCTTGAAGGATGTATTGCTTTGAGGAGGCTGTGTGTTATTACCAGGTGTATTTACCCTCAGTGTGTAACTCCTGACTCAGAGAGCTTGTTTTACAACTTTGCTGAGAACATATGGGGAGTGCCTGGGTGTGGGACTAACCTGCTGTCAAGAAAACAACCAAAACAAAATTTATAGCAAGGAGTGTTCAACACAGGTATCCTGTGTGAATGAATATCCTGTATGGGCTGGAGGCCAGTTATGTCCTTGGCTTGTTATTTCCTAAGGTGATATATTTCAGTGTGTGCATTTGTTTGTTTTGCATTTCTACAAACAGAAAGTGGAAGTCCAACCTAGTTGACCTAGTTTGATACATAGTTCACCAGTTCAATAACTGGCCAATTAAATTTTTCCACAGAGATATGCATATTTGCCTGGCCAAATTCCATCTGCCCACTTGCTGCTGGTTTCAGCTGGCCACAGGTCAGGCTGCTAAGCTTTGAAACAATGCTGCTGTTTCTGAGGCTACGTGGAGCTGTGATGGACCACACAAAAAGAAACGACATAAAGGGCTGTAATGGCCTCAATGGCACATACCACAAGCTTTCTGTGTATCCTAACAATACCGATGAAGGCTATGGCATCAACATCCACACCAAGAGGGGAGGGTGGCTGGGTTAATCAAGATTCAGTGAACACTTGCTCATTTAGCTTACCACAAAGCTATATCCAGTTTCCTGGGTCAGAATACATGCTACAGTGGCTATCCACAGGGAGCTGCAGGCTGTGTGGTTACACAGCTTCCTGGGGAAGTGCTTGATAACTAATGGCTGCCAAGCTTTCCAGGTTAAGCTCTGCCAGGAGGGACACTTGGCCTTTCCAGCAGGACAGCATGTCCATAGTCCAGTGATGTTTGAACAGGGGTGAAGAGGGGCACAGTGGTGCAAAAGCAAAAGCAGAGCCACAGGGCTCAGGGTTTTTCTTTCTACCATGTTAAGAAGGAAGAATTGAAGGTGTGAGAGCAAGAAAGATGTGACAGTTAGACTGAAGCCACTGGTTCTCTATTTTGCTTCAGAAGGAGGACAGTGCAGCACATACCAAGTAGCCCCACTGTCTGATCATTGGACATAGCAGGGACATGGCTTCAGCCCTGATGTGGCAGGGAGTCATGCAGAATGTCCCCCTCAAAGTCAGACAGAATTTGCAGGCTGACATTTTACGTAAACCGTTCTCAATATCAGATGGAAACCCAGGCTGAAATCTGTGGCAGTTAAGCTATCTGCGGTTCAGGGCTGTGGTGTCCATCCAGAGGGTGCTACGTGTGCACAGCAGGGGCGTAGCTGAGTCAGCCGCCTGTGTTTTATCTCCTGGGAAAAATGTGTCATGACCCTAATTTTCACCTTTTAATTAAAAAACCTTTTCAGATTTTTGACTAGTATTTTAATGGGTTTTAAAACTTGTAATAAACTCTTGGCATTATTGTGTCAATTGTATCATTTGTGTAAGAAGCTTAACCCAGTGCCAAAATCTGAATGCATTTGTTGAGTCTATTTTTAATCTTTAAACATGTAATATAAATATGTTTCTAGACAGTCAGAAAGGTGATTATCTCTGTTCTGTCCTTCTAAGGCAATGTGCTTTCCTAATAATGTTATTTATAGCTAGAGGCTATTAAAGCATAGCACTGACAGTCTGCCTACATATCATGTAAAATTGCTTGCTGGAGTAATTGCACATTTTTCTTAAGCAATGTGGCAGTAGAGACATGGCAGAGTACTATGCAAGTGCTTGCTTGGCTGTTTACTTATGTGTCTCAAAAACTCAATCATGCTCCAGTGTCCTGGATCTGAAGGACCTTACCATGTTGTGCTATGCTCTCCCATTACAAATTTTTGCTAAAGGCTCTGATTCACAGCTTAAAGCTGCAAGTCTCTTCTGCCAGGGTAAGCTGAAAAGCAACCCCATTCTTTTGAGACTTAAAGAACTCGTAAAAAGTCTAGAAGTGTGGCTGGAGAGTGATGCAGAGCATCACTATGTGTCTTACAGCTGAGAGGTGGTGTTTGGAACCTGAGCATTGGTGCCCAAATCAAATACTCTGTGGGTTCACTTGAGGTGCTCCTGGATGCCTTTTGGAAATGGTTATTCACCTCCTCCCAGGTAAAGGAAGATTAAATGGATGAGGATTTGGGTTTAAAAAGGAGCTGGGGCTTATCAAAGAAAGTCAATTCTCATATATGGTGAAGGGAATAAAAACTTGGAACTATAATTCAATATGTGTAGCAATTTGGAAATGAGAGCATACCCAATTAAATGACTGGGTTTAAAACACACACTCACAAAAAGGAATTTTTCCCACATGTTGTTTCTAGACAACACATGCATGCATAATGGAACTCATTGCCACATGATACTCTGAAAGCCAAATGCTTACAAGCATTCTAAAAGGAATCAGACAAATCCTTGCAAAAAGACACTTGACTACTAGAAGGAACGTCTGGCTCAGGAAATCCATATGCTGACTGTCAGAAGCAGGCTGGATACATTGGGAAAGACCACTGAAGTAGTTGCATGTGTTTCTGCTGTTCTTAAAAAACTTTTGCTATGCATTGTGATGGTTGGTAAATTGGGCTTGGTTGACTTTTGATCAACCAAAGCACATCACTTCTTATACTGCAATGTTCTGCTCTTTGTCTGCCAAAGAAACAGCTTCATCCAGACAATGTTTTTATAAGCGACAAAGAAAATGTAGAAAAACAGCAGACTGAAAACTGAAAGACAGAAAGTCTCAACATGGAATAACTTGCAAAACTAGGAAATAACTGTCATTCAAGCTGATAACATAATGAGTTGTTGTTAAACAGTTAGATAGATAATGGGATACTAGTGAAGTCATCAGGGAAGTTAAAATATGGACTTTGATCAAGAGTATCCCAATAAACCAAGACTACAGCAGATAATAATGCCTAAACAAATCTGTAACTTAATACTGTTAACCACTTTGTTCAAGGGTGGGGAAATATAGATGAAAGAGAATTACAAAAGCAGCAAAATTGGCCAGGAAAAGAAAAGAAGTTAGAGAACACCCATTTCAAGCAACTGAGGGAGAAAAGGATTAATAATTTGTGATGAATTTTAAATAGGTAACAAGATTTTAAAAAAGAAAAAAAGGCAAAAATGAAGCCAAGGAATACTCGTTTTCCTCGTTTTTACTCCATGTTCTAGGTTCTTGGTACCTTTGCTGAGAATTATGAACAATGCTAAATTTGAAAGTTGATTTTCAGATTGTTGTAATCACAACTCAGGAACCAAATGTTAAAGGATAAAGGAAGGCACTGAGACTTTTCTGTAATGACCTTAAAGATAGAGAAATGAAAAAAAGCAATTGTACAATGAAAACATGATCTATGGATTAAGGTAGTGGATGGGCTCAGAGTGAACTTTCCTGAGCAGTCACAGTTAAGTTTGTAGTATATTTAGCCTTTGGTACTCTGTGTGTGTGGTCTGTTTGTACTTCAGGACCACCAGTCAGCCTAAGCAGACTGTCACTTTAGGATCGACATGGTGGCATAGCAGTAAACCAGGTGGTGCTAGCAGAAAGCAAGACTGCACAGGAATCGAAAACACATCATTATTATTATTATAGAAAAACAGGAAACATCTGAAAGAGACTATCAAGGTTCCAAAAGGTGGCAATGTCTTTGTTTGTAAAGACATTGCTAAAACATTACAGCAATTTTTACCATATAAGGGAAAACAAAGGAGTAGATATAGGATTTTTTTTTTCCTCCATAGGAAGAAGGAAAGAAAAGAAAGAAATTGAGATGTTACAAGAAGCAGGCTGAAAAAGAAAAAGTAGGAGAAATAAAGCTCTTGTACCAGAAAGACTTCTTGTTTCCCCCGGGCAAAGAAACAAGTTTAAATACTTCAACCATTCTTTCAAAAGAGGAATGTTTCAACATTTTCCAGAGGTTAATCTTTCTTTTGCCACGTGAATTTTGTGGAATAATGATGAAAGTATTGACTGGAGTAACCATCCTATCCAGGAAAAGTTAAACTGGTAATATAGATCACAGTTAAAGCACAGGATAAATGATGAATTAATTATAGCTATTAAATATGAAGACACATGACTAATTGGAGAAATTGTCAGAAAGAATTTTAAAGGAAAATCAAGGACTTCATAATCCTGGACTTCTAAAAAGTTTTCTTTGGAGTGTGAGTGAACAATTATGCTGCAGATCTGTCTAGAGAGCACAGGTACTTAAACTAGCTCTTATGACTTATCTGGGTACCCCACCTGCAGCACAGTTATTAGCACACTGTGGTGCTTCTGAATCAGGGTTAATTAGCCCAAGGGGAGCCTTGCAATACCCTAACACATGGTGTTGCCTCTAGTTTGGGAGCTGTGTTGTTTAGCCCCTTCTGAACATTTCTGACACTGCAATTAAGGTAATGACCCTCTAAGGATAGAAATGAAATATGTTCAAATTGTGTGAAGAAGTGTTTGGATAATTTCTATTAAAGGACTTCATGTAGAAGATATCCCAAAGACATCTAAAAGATGAACTCTTTAAGAGTTGAGAAGGTATGGTTATGGGCCATTTTTAGCAGAATATGTTCTTGCTACAAGACAAGTATTTGTCTCATTTTTTTCGAGGGAAGACACACGTTGAAGTCTATGCAAAGGAAATTAATCACTGACATGGCATGGACAGGGACTTTTTTGGTGTTTTTAGAAGACACTTTTGTAGTCTTGCCAGTTCTAGATTCAGCTTTAGGGAGTTTTTCAGACTAGGATGAAGTATAGGCGTTTTTCTAACTGAGTTAGCTCAAGCTAAAAAAATTGATTTTTTTAAACCAGAGAAGACCTTACTGCTGTTCTTGTGCTGACCATTTGCTGGACTTCTACTTCATCATCAAGTTGTTCAGAGGTAGAGTCAGTCAGGCTTCAGAAAATTGCTAGAGTGGCATTCATAGAGTAGAGCTGGATAAATGGGCTCAGTATTTGGAACAGGCAGAGTTGCTTTTATAGGAGGTACCAAGACAGTTGATAGAAGGAAGGAAGGAATGAATGAACAGCTGGACTGGGTAGACTAGTTGCAAAAATAGTGAGAAAAACAGTAGCTCTGTAGTAGTTGTGTGGGGTCTGAGTTACTGATCAAAATCATGTTTGAGCTGTCTGTTTCTGCCATCCCAGCTTGGAAGAACTGAAAATTTTGAGAGCAAAACTGTACCTGGAGTAGGTGATGAGGCTTAATTTTTAGTAACTGCTCTGTTCATGTCCAGTATGCATAGGTATATGGGGGGAGATGGGGGCTGTATTTTACCTCTGTGTGACTCATCTTTTATAGCTGTGACTTCATCTGTCAAATCATTCCTTCACCTTTACCAAATAGATATAAACTTCCATGGGGTTAAAGATGAGGAGGCTGCTTTCTACCTGTGGCAACAGAGAAGATTCAGTAGACTGTTCCAAAAGCAATACAGAAAAACCAACCTATTAAAAAAGAGTAGGGAAAGAAGGCCTGTGTTCTCTAGGGAAAAGAAAAAGGATGGGAGGCTGACATTTCCAAATAAAGAGTAGGAGAGATGTTACAAGGTTTTTGAGAGTCATGTTGGAGGGAAATGAGTGAGTGGAGTTATCCTGTTAAGATGATTTTTCTTTAAACAAAAATTTTGAAAATATGTACTATAAATATAATGTTGTCTGGAGAGAGGAAACTAGTATCTCAGTTCTCAATAGAAAATGAAAAAAATCTGTGAACATAAAAACACAGTTAGTGAAAAAGCCACCGCAGGTCAGGCTTCCTGACATATCACAAAATGTGCTGGCACCTTCTAGATCTCAATAATAAATAGCATGTAAGTAGCTGTGAGAGGGAGATAAAGTCCCAAACCAAGCTTGAGACAATAGCAACATTAGCTGGTTGTGGTAATGCATTAACTTGTGGCTTAAAGAGCTATCATGAGCTATTTCCATGAGCCAGTACCAAAACCAATTTTGGGTTTTGTGCTGAAGCAATAGCTACAAACCTACAGATAGATGTCTTGGGGTTACTCACTGGAAAGCTGCATGCCAAGACACATAAGGTGGAGAAATGGCAGGTGTTACTTTTCAGTGTGTATCACCATTTGAAGCTTGTCTGATGCTAGTTTCCTGGCATCTCATATTTTGGAATTGCTACAACAAAATATTTGTCCTCAGATATCACTAAACTGATTATTTCTCATCACACTAGAGAAGAAAAACGGAATCTCAGGTTTTACTTCTCTTTTTGTTTCCATGGACACAACTTTCTAATTCTGTAAGGAATCAAGATCTGCTGCCTTCATTAACTTCAGACTTGAAATGAACTTCTCTATCAGCTTTTACAAGTCATTGAAAAGATTTGGAAAAAAAAAGAATAGAAAAGAAAACTAACACAAGACTGGAAATAAATCATACACTATAATTCCAAGTAAACAGGAAGTTGTAGGCTGAAACTGGATAGAAAATATAATTTAATAAATTGTCTTAGAGGGAATTTTATGAAGATGCAACATATTTTTTAAAGACACATTTTGGAATTTTTTTGCTTGCTAGCACAGTTTGTTGCATATACTTGTGTGCCTTGCTTGTCAGCATACGTGGCAATAAGGTAGCTGTGTTAATTTAAAAAAAAAAAAAAAAAGAAAAGAAAAAGTGTTCAGGCATTTTCATCTGAAATGCTTTTCTACCTAACTACTTGTTTAAGTAACTCTTGGCAATTTCACATTATTTTTGTGTTCCTAAGGGTGACTTCTTCACACATGCAGAAGTTATTTTTCCTCATGACAGATTAAACCTGTGGCAAGTCTTATATTAAAGAAAGCAAATTTTAGTGTTCAGTTGTGCAATGAGATGTTGACTAGCCTTGGGTCTGCAGCAGTCACAGAAAGAGCTGTTAAGGAAGGGATTTTTTTCATTGAATGGCAGGGCCACGTGAACACAATAAGGTCAGGCTCCATCTGCACCATTTGCTACAGAATTTCCTTCCTTCCCTGCACTGTGCATCTGCTGGGAGCTGCTATTCGCCAGCTGCCAGTTCCCACCGTCCCCCTTCTGCCAAAAACCAGCTGAGGTAGGTGGGATGTATTGGAAAATTGAGCTCTGGGAAAGAGCAGGCTCTGGGCAGTGAGCCAGACATAACAGGGATCAGGGAGAGGTGAATGAAAAGGTGTGTGGTTTGGTGTGCCAGAGAGGCCAAGCATCACTTTTGCAAGGGATGTCTTGACTGAGAATAGAGCACAGGAAACAGAAGGATTTGTGAGGAAGGATTTAGAGATGGGAACAAACAGTACTTAGAACAATGACACTAAGTAAATTTTAAATTTTACAAATATATTTAAAATATATTTGTCCAGTACTTCAGTTCAGTTACAAGAATAAATGCTAGACATCGTTTGAAAAAAATTTTATGCTGCATTGCCACTTCTGTTTGCTTGGCAGCTGGAAGAGTTCTGTATAAGAAAAGTCCAAAACTTATCCTTAAAAACAGACACAGTGGCCACAAATATGGTGGCTACTGAGTGTGCTAAATGTTATTGTTTCTTTTTCTGTAAATTTTATAAACAGAAGATTAAATATAAGATGTAAGTATCTTTTGAGACTAGTAAATATTTCTGAAAGTAGAAATTCTGAAAGCAGAATTCTGCCTGTTCTTTGTGCTTCCTGAAGTAGAATTTATCAAACTTTCAGAGTATTTGGTTTTGACTAAAGAACAAGAAGTAGCAGCCAAAAGGTTAATTTATCTGCAAGTGGCATTGAAAACTTAGAGCAAAACCAACTCTTTATTTAAAATGTTGATTCCTTCCCATCAAAATTTGCATTACAAATTAGTAAAACCCCACCTCAGCAAAGTTCACTTAATAAAAGATTTGTCTTGCTGCACAGAGGGTTACTCCCCTTCTCATGGCATTCCAGATATCCAAAGATTTATTGGTGTTGCTCAGAGGAGCTGCTCCTTTTTGAGCATTCCTTTCTCACAACCTAGCTAGTTGTCAAAATCATCCTACCCTCATGGAGGGAGGCTTGGAGTCTAGTGCTAATAGACCCAGTGCATCTAACATTAAAACTTAGAAGTCTTGCATTTCAAGAGACACGTAGCATCAGTACCTCTTAAAACCCTAGAAAATGTGACACACTTTTATCTTATCTTGTCTTTGTGCCATCGCCTGAGCCAGCAGATGTTCAGTTCCTTCTGGGCAGGAGAGGAAGAACCAGCTAAAATGTGTGCAGCAGCTGGTTATGCTCTTGCCTCCACCCTGGAGGACCTGAGCTGCTGCTGACAGCTGCACTCTATGTTTTGCAATCCTCCCTTCCCTGAGTCATCTTGCAAACCCCAGTGGAGGCCACGACCACAATATGAGCAAAATTAATAAACACACATACATCAGGTGGATATTGGGAAGTCCTGTTTTGAGACCTAGAGGTTGCAGTGAAAATGTATGCATAGCTAGTGTTCTTAAAAGCACAGATTGTATTTCTACTGGCAATTTTTATATGTGTACACAAATGTATGTGCATGGATACAGGCATATATGAATGTACAGGAATATTAGACTTACAGCATCCAATGCATACAATAGAGTATCTTAAGTTTAAAACCAAAAAGAAGTCATTAAAATGTTACTTAGAAGAGGATTTGATGGTCCATGTGTATTCCTTCCCATTGTGGTTGTGTGTTGCCACCACCAGATCAGGTCAGCCATGACTGTTTAGATAACTTCTGAAAGCCTCCAGGAGTGAAGAGCCCACATTCCTGTGGGCATCCTTTCTCTAGTACTTCACCGCCCTTCTTGCAAAGATTTTCCTTAAAGTCAGTCTCAATTTGTATCCATTACCTCTGATATTTCCAGGGAAAATAATTAGATGTGAAGTGGAACTTGTAAAACATTTTGTGCTCCAGGCTGATAGGAATCTGTACTTTAACACAATTAACACTACCAAGCTAGATACTGAATCTCACCTGAGCATGCGTTTGTGGGCACAAATCAGGCATCAGCCCTCCTACCAGCTGCTCCATAAATGCCTGATATAATTGTGGATGCTCTAACTGTGTATGTGCTACTCTAATCACCTGGGATTTTGAAAAAAAAACAGGTTTTAATGTGTGAATATGGGATATCTGTTTCCTTCAAAATCGTAATTGTTCCTGACTTCAGTTTATTGTGCCAAATGCAACAGGAAGCAAATGTCAATAAAGGGGTTTTAACTGGATGTAGACACTGCTGAGGTATACAAACATTTATTAGATGTAGTCATGGTAATTAGAACAATGTATTAAACAGACTTAATATGCAAGTTTTATAAATTAAGTATTCCACCACTCCAAAAGCAGAAACTTTTGACTATTCCAGATTCTGGACTTGCTGTTCAAAACTGCTGTCAAATACATTACTTTAATAAACCTGTAAAATTCAAAGAGCTAAAACTAGTTGCAAGATTACTTAAATTCAATAATTAATTTGAAGTTCACACTTCAGAGAGTGGGAACTATCTCATTCTTCATCAGAAAACGATAACCTGAGTTAAAACATCACAGACAAGTTATAAAAATAATTCCAGGATCAGATAATCTAGAATTTATAAATTTTCTCTTCCTTCAAGCCAGAAATTTCTCTCTGTTGGCAGTTTATTGATTGGTGCATTCATGGGTGCATTTCAATTGACATCAACACTTGCTGTGAAAATTGCCTGCAATTGCACAGCTGAATGTTTGTCCCTGAACTTACACAAACGGACTGTACAAATCTTTCTGTGTAGAAGAATCTCTCCTGTGTGACAAACAGCAGCACCATTCTAGTGGTAGGGCTTTAATTAAATCTCTCTTCTGTGACCAGTAGAACCTGCTTTGCCTGACATGATAATCTTCTGTCATCTGCTTTTGCCTCTGGTTGTCATTAGGAGAATGAAAGTCACAAAATCAGTCAGAGGAAACAAAAATGAAAAGGTAAAAGAACTTTCCAGATGCTTAATTTCCCACTTAGGAACATGAAACTCCTCTGGTTTCTCATTGAATTTTATTTTGCCCAGTATAATATATGACCACTGACTGTGGTTACTAGGTACTTAAGTCAAATTGACAGATTTGTCACTAATCACCGAAGAACAACAGCAAAAGCATTTTGTCTAAGAGGAGAATCAGGTCATAGAATCTGTCGGGGTTTAGTGTCAGCAATTTTATATATGTGACTAGGAGGGTTCAAAAGGCAAAACAGGCTTAATTTAAAATTATAAAAGATAATTTATTTACACACATTAAGAAGAAAAGAAGGAAAAAACCCTAAATAAACAACAAATGAAACTTTCAGACCATCCTTCTCTCCCCCAACAAGTATTCACTTTCCTACACACAACATGCAAAATGACAAAACCTGCAACTTCAGCCAGTTTTACCATATAAAAAAAAAAAATAATCTTCCATCATTTCTTTAGGAAAGGAGTCTTTTTGAGTCCCATGAAGACATCGTCACACGAGAAACAGTCCTCGGGTGGCTTTTATGCCACACATCTGCAGCGGCCTGAAAAGAGCCTTTGCAAACTGTGAAATCCTATCTATTAGCAGCTTTCCCAACACCGCATATGGGCCACAATCTGCTTATTAGGGGTACTGCTTAAGGATGCCTCTTCTAGTATAAAGCAAAGATTCTCTTTTTCCCTGTTTCTGAAATCATCTTCATCTCAAAACTCAAAATCTCCTTTTTTTCCCTATTTCCAAAATCATCTGCATCTCAAAACTCAAAATCTCCTTTTTCCCCTAGGAGCACAAAGAAAACTTCACTATCACTTATACTAGCACTTTACATCCCTCGTAAACAGCATCTGTATGTTACAGGAAAAAACATTCCATTCTCCAATGATTACTCGAAAAATGTCCAGCTGAATTAGGCCACTCCTTTTATTTGCCTCAAATAGTCTTTTCACTCTCTTTTCACTGACTCAGTCTCATGCTCTCT
>VYXD01013433.1:461432-484271 GCA_013397195.1 Hylia prasina | reverse complement strand
CGGGGCTTGGGAAAAAAGACTTTTCATCATAAATCTAGGGGTTCTGCCAGCAGCGGACCCCGACACTCTCTCTTCTTCATGGTTCCATTACTTTGTCTTGTCTTCAGTCCGGGAAAACCAATGCCTGAAAGTTCATCTGCTGGCAAGAAAAAGAGTTACTTGTGCCCAGGCCTGCAGTGACCATGTGGTCTCTGCCGGCGGGAGCTGCAAACTCCTCCAAACCACGCTGGCGGTATGGGAAGGCTGCTGGGTGCCTCCTTTTCCACCCCTCAGTCTCATGGCGTGGGCTGCTGTCTCGTGGGGCCAGCGGCTTCCAGAGGCCTCAGGAAAGGTGGGGGGAACATCCCCCCAGCCCCGGTCAGTGACACGGGCAGCTGCCGGGGCTTTTCCTCCCCTTCCCCGCTGCTCGCTGTTATCAGGCCCGAGCATGGCCGGGGCCACTCCCTGGCAGGGGCAGCAGCTCCCTGGGGCCCAGCCGGGCCCGGCCCCTCACGGCAGCCGCCGCGAGGTGTTACCTGGTCACTCGCCAGGAGAGAAAGAGAGCGGCTGCTCTGCCTTCTCAGCTTTTGTAGGGTATTAACAAAAGTTGTATCCTGTTTTCTCAGTGGTTAAACTACCTGCCAACAGCCAAGAACTGGCCTGCGATAGGTGTTCAACTTTTCTAAAGGAAATTTAGGTCCTGGCAAGATAATACCCCACACCCTCCATCAAGCAAAAACCAAACCGTGTCAACCCATAACAGAATCATAGAATGTTGGAGGTTGGAAGGGATCATCTACTCAGAGTCTCCTTGCCATGGGCAGAGATACATTCCACTAGACCAAGTTGCTCAAGGCCTTATCCAACCTGGCCTGAAACACTGCCAGGATTGGGTTATCCACAACTTCCATGGGCAAATTGTTCCAGTATCTTGGCACCTCCACAGTAAAGAATTTTTTCCAGATATGTTGCCTAAATTTCCCCTCTTTCAGTTTGTATCCATTACTCCTTGTCCCATCACTACATCTCCTGATGACAGTCCCTCTCAGGCTTCCCTGTAGGCCCCTTTCAGACCCTGGGAGGTTTTCATGAGGTCTCCACTCAACCTTCTCTTCTCCAGGCTGAGCAGCCGTGGCTTCCTCAGCCTGTCATCACAGGGGAGGTGCTCCAGCCCTGTGATCACCTTCATGGCCCTCCTCTAGACTCCAACAGTTTCATGCCCTTTGTATGTTGCTGAGAACGTACAAAGTGACAGAGCTGCAGGTGGGAATGTGTCTCCCCTTGTGAGGAGGGTACCTTATGGTTGAACAAAAGCATATCAGGTCATAACAAAAGCCTTTCCCAATCAATTCAGGAAATAATCTAGTCCTTCAAATCATGGTAAAGTATTACCACAGGTTAGAGTGTAGCACCTGCCACGTCTGCTATGCTTCACTAATCTACAATGCAGGAACTAAATGAGCCTAAGGGAGCTCTTCTGGGATGAGCATTGCCTAGCATATTGGTCAGCATGATGTTCACTAACTCACCCCTGTGCTACTTCAGACAATACTGCCTTCTGTAAAATGACTTTTTCTCCCCGTGTCCCTATTTAATTCCTTTATAAGAGCTTACACTGGGACTCTTCTAGGCCCAAGGAAAAGAGGTGTCAGATTTTAAGAGCAAACCTTAAAGCAAATTTATCACTGTTCTCAATGGCCTGGAAGAAAAATGAGGACAAGTAGTGAATGCTCATGGAAGTGCAAAATTGGAAAACAGGACTTAGACCAAGGAGAAAGATTGCAGAAAGTTTTTTTAATTATTACAAAAAGAAGCTGAAACATTGTATATTTGATAGCAAGCACTTTGAATGGAGGTTTGAATAGCTTGATTCAGCAGCCCTTAGAATGATGCCATTAGCCAGCATTGCTGGTCTCCTATAACACTGACAAATATAGGATTGTTTAACAGCTTCATTAGGTAAGAAATGCCCAGTCCCCTGCAAAAATGAAGATAAGATATAATTAGGCCAATCAGTGATTAGTTTCACTGTTCGTATTTGCACAAGACAGTGTGAAAATTTTTAATAACAATAAAAATACCCTGTTACAGCTATCGTGTAAAAGTGCTGAATATTTTTGACAAATGATTTAAAATGAAAAGCAAAAATTGTAAGTAAAAGTTTTGGTGACATGGTGTCACCATGACTTCTCATAAGCTTGAAACACTGAGAGTTCCCATAGATTTCAGACTACAAAATTTCTGATGTTTACTCTGAATTTTTGAGAAAATGTGTAAGATCCAGACCTGCCTCAAGATAGACATGCTTGCATGCCATCCTGTAAATGCTGTGACTATCTATCTGTGCACAGAGAGACTCTTCTAGATAGAAAGGTATATTTTTATATCTGGGCAGATACATAGATAAGTGTACATATTTATAAAATTAAAGGATTACAGTGGCTGCATATTGCTCAAATATATTGCAGATATAAATGGGAAATCATCATTGAAGCAAGAGAAATGTAGTGTGTAAGTCATCTCTTGAAACACGTTACAGTAGTCTACCTTCTCCTACTCCATACTTAAAAAACACCCAGACCCTTAAATGTGAAATTTCTTGCAGATCTAGATAATGCAAAATGACATCCTGATTGTTCATTTCAGCTCTTATTGAATCACCAGATGCTGTCATGGAGATAGTATATGTTTCACAATATCCTAATGGGCATAATAAACAGTCTTTTCCATGTTCTTGATTTGGCCAAAAGACAAATGTCTTTGACTTTTCACTTTGTACTGTCATTCTCCACAAGCCAAGTATAAAAAACTTGAGTTATGATTTCAGTCACCTCCATTTGATAACACTTGTGCAGTGTACAGTGGAGAATAAGATTGAATGGCTCTATGCAGTTCATTAAATTATTCAGGATTTTGCTTCATGTCATTCTGATTTACTATAGAAAATTTGCATTTTCAAATGCAAAACAAAATTTTGTTCAGGGACTATCTTTATATGAAAGTAAATAATAGTCCCAAGGGGAATATATATTTATGACTGGAAAAAGGTAGTGCCTTGTGTGTGTATGATTCACTCAGTATATTTATTCATCTATCTGGTTGGGCCATACATGCATAAAAGTGTATGAAAGCATCTGCTCCATCTTTTCTAATGGTAAAATATAAAATGATGTGCATAGGAAATTTTAAACTGAGTCTCCTTTTATGTTAATCCAGGAAAAAATTAAAACCCTGCAATAATATTTTATAAACTGGAATAATTTTGTACATTTTTAGCCTTATTTGGAAATTATAAAGATATATTTTTAGTTTCTTGCCTTCAAATTTTATAACAACCTATTTAAATTTATTCAAGTTTTCCCAAGACCCCAGTAATACTTATTAGATGCAAAACAAAGATCCAGATTCAGTGGTCACCCTGTGACTGGTTAGAATGTAGACAGAAATTTATTAAACCCCAAATTGCCATCCTGCTGCCAAAAGGTCAAGTGATTTGTTTTAACATTTCAAATTACAAGGAAAAGCACTTTGCTACCCACAGGGCTGCTTCCAGCAACCTTGGCAGAGGCAGCCCTACATCCACTTAATTCCCCAGGCACCTGGACCATCCAGCCCTGGAGATATCTTCCCAGCAGTGCCTTGACTGGACTTCCTGTAAACCATATATGCACAGCTGTTTTTATGTTTTCAGTGAAACTTCTGGGGATCTAGAGGAGAAGGAGGTGAGAAGAGTAGTGAGGTTTCAGCTGTGGCAGAGTAGGAGAGACTGGTATCCCAGTTTCCTATTTTCCAAGACAGCGGCTGCAGTATGAGTGATCTCCATTGCACATTCCTGCAGAGAGCTAGACAAAAAGAGTAATTTTTTCCCCAGCTCTTGTTTTGGTTTAGGAACGGTATTCCCCAATTTGGTGCTCCCGCTGAGACTCTCTAAACTGTGTGCCACTCACTCCCTTCCCCTGGATGGAGAGGAAAATTGGAGGCAGAAAAGGTCAATATCATGGGTTGAGATAAGACCATCTTACTGGAAACAACAATGAGATAAGAAAACAAACAGTAAGAACAACAGTACTAATTGTCAGAGGGTATGACAAAGAGGTGATCACATGGAACCTCCTTAATGGTAGACAATACCAGAGATGGAAAAGAGCCATCCCCATCCCCAGAAAAGAGGTAAGGTGTTATAGAAGAACATTCAGGTCCTCTCCATGCCCCCTCCTGGCTACTGCAAAATTAACTCTGTCCTGGCCAGAACCAGGACGGTTTTTGAAAAGAGATCTCTAGGACAAAAAATGAGGGCTCCAGATTCTAACTGCTTGCTCTTAGCGCTAAAGTAAGATCTCAGCTTCTGAAAAGGGGAGGAGTTGAGACACATTTTTGTGCAGTTTCTAAGTGGTTGTATTTATGTCACTGCCTAATCAGAGCTGAGATTCATCTTAATGAATGTCAGTTGCTTAGGAAAGATAAATACCTAATCCTGGGTTTGAAATTTCCCTCTGGGAGCCAGGCATGTAAAACACAGCACAGGCATTGCAATACCTGACTTAATGTGCCTTGGCACTTTATGAATTGCATCCATTTAGCCAAGGTTCTTTGGAAAATTTGTGTAAATACAAATATAAAATATTTGGCTTCCATCTGCCCTGCCCCATTTCTTTTGTTTATTTGTAAATGGGCATGAATCCTCACACCCAGGATGTTATAAAATAATAATGATCCAATTCTTTTTACCTAAATTAGAATAATCTTTGTAACTGTGCTGTAATTCTTGGAGTTGCACTGCTATTTCTGTGGAACAAAAGTGATATACGAGTTTTGTAACCTGTTACAAGGACATGATGTAACCCACATGTCAGTATTTTCAAGAAACTGTTCAGAGGTGGCCTTAGTCGGACAATTTTGCTGATGTCTCTGTGAATTAAGTGGTGAAATGTCTGCTGAAATCAGTTGGCCTTACTTTGTAAAAACCTTTGAAAACCATGTGAACAAGGGGCAGAAGCAATATAATTCAGAATCAGAAGTAGAGTTAGCCCTCCAAATGCTGTGTTTACCCCTTTACCTAAGAAAGACATTTGCTTTTTGCCAGCTGAAATTTGAAATTTGTCAAGTAAACCATACATTATCCTTGTTCCAACCAAGAATGTGACAGATATGCCAGAGCTTCAAGCACAACGGGAGAACAATGCGAAAACTATTAGATAATAATTCTTATGGTTACAAGAATAATATAGTTGTTATGAGCACTAGAAACCATTAGTCTTAGTAGCAAAGCACTAAAAGCTGAAATCCATCTTTGTTTTCCTTTCCTAAGGCACTAAAAGAAATGAACTCAGATCTCTACAGGCCCCATAGAGACATGTTACATTTTCATTTCCTCTGTCTCCTTCAGAGATAACAATGGGTCCCTGAAGGCTGTTCCTCTTGTCTGTTTAAGGCTAATGGCTTGTTCTTGATGATATAAAAACCTGCTTCTAGCAGTATTTCATTGGCTTAGATGGGTGACTGGCAGGTCACCAGAGCACAGTGGAAAAAGGAACCTCCCCCTGATGCCTGCCTCACCTGTAAATCAGAAAGCTAAACTCTGTCAGGTGGATACCAGGGAGCAAAAATGCAGCCATGTCATCTGACCTCTGACCTTGGTGCTCTCCTCCGTGGTCAAAGGAGAGGAGGAACTTCAGAAACCACTACGGGCAAGTGGGACAAGGCCCTCGAGGTGAGGAAGACAGCTGAAAGAACAACAGGGGACCATGACCCCAGCTCTTATTACAGAGGGACAAACAGGGTGGCCATTTGTCTTTGTGCTGCTTTCAGCCACTTTCAAGGAATATGAGAAAATAATTTGATTCTTCCAATGATTTCCATTGATGTTAAAACTTTAACAGAGGGGACCAGGGAGAATTCTCCATAACCTTGACAGGTTTCTTCCAAGAACTGTTAAAAGTATGTTCTTCCAGCTCCTCTTTTTCCTAGAATGGGGCTGAGAAAAAAGCAATCATTCACACATACTTTGTTGGATAAAATTTTCTTCCATCTTGATCCCTAAAGATTATCCTGTCAGAGGCATCCCTGTTACCTAGCAACTATGATAAAGCCAAGAAAAAGACCTAAATATCAATTCCTTAGGAGTAATATAAGCACTAATACATTAAGCTTTAAACTCTAAGGGAATCTTTCTTTTACTACTAATGAAACTTCCATGCTTTTCCTAACATAATGAAGAAATTGTCTTCTTAATGAACTCTGGTGCTATTGATCCATGTCTATTTCTGAAGCAGACTGTGTTGACTTCAAATGTTTTGCTGGCACACTGTATGTCTTTCAAGTTAGCCACTAAACACCAAAATTACTTTGGTGATATCTGGGGTGTTGAAAGTAAACAAGATAATTCCTTACTGGAGGGGCCTGAAAGAAAACCTCATCTTTGAACAATCCCAGATATTGTGGCAACTTGCAGACCTGATCTGTAACTCGCATTTTGCCCCCGACCTTCCTCCTTCAGCCTTTGTAAAGGACAGTACTGTTCTGAGAAACTGCAGAACAGAAGTGGCATCACAGATCCTTTTCACTGTCTTCATTCATAAAGCCATTCAATGCAATTAGCATGGTTTCTGTTCTAGCTGCTCCAGGAGTAACCACATATGGGAAAATATTACTCATTAGAATGATGACAGGAGCCAAGTCTCTATCAGACTCCTTGAAAAAAATGAAGTCCCTTGGGGACTGCAAAGGCACCAGCAGATCTTTTAGCAGGCTTCACGGTAAAAATAATAAATTCCCACAGGCCAATCATGACCTGATTCAGTTAGCTTGCAGGCAGAGCTTGTGAATAACAGATTTACACAGATGCAATTAAAACCGGAATTTACCAAAAAACTCTTCTGTACTTGTATTCATAGAATCATTTAGGCTGGAAAATACCTTTTAGATCATGAAGTCCAAACATTAACCTAACACTGACAAGTTGACATGTTCACCATGAAACCATATCCCTAAGCACCATGTCTTACACATTTTTTAGAGACCTCCAGAGATAGTCACTTTCTTGGGCAGCTTATTCCAGTGCTAAACAATGTTTTCAATGAAGATCTTTTTTTCATAATATCCAATCTGAATGATTCTTGAGGCATCTTGAAGCTGCCTTCTCTGGTCCTGCCATTTATAAACATGATGTAAGTGCTAGAGCACCCCTGATCTAGACAGATGCTTTTTCTCAGTTTGGTTGGTAACTCCTCTAATAGTCTTGTTTTGTTTGATTAGATTAGTTCAACTAATCCAACTTCTGAGTCAGGCCAAAATGATTAAGACCTGGCATCACTCAGAGTCTTTAGTGTCAGGCCTTAGTTCTTGCATTTGCAAAATATTTTGTGGGAACACTTGCGGGAAGGAGATTTCCACAGGTATTGCATGATATAGATGTATGAAAACTGATACTCCTATCCCCACATTTCCTTTTCCAACAGATCTCAGTTTGGGGGAGGTAGCAGAAGTGTCCCAAGGACTAGGTTCATTACCTTCAGCTTTGGTTCAGAGCCATGTTAGGACAGCCGCTTGTAACACTCTCCCTGCAATTTGTCTGGGCCCTACCTAGGTAATATGGATTCCTCACCCCAGTCTTGCTCTTGCACCTCTCTTGCCCATCTAACAGGTAGAATTGATAATGTTTGAATAACATCTTCTTGGAGGGTGAGGAAACTTGCAAGGCCTAAGTCTAAATCTTCTGCCTCTGTCACAAATAGGTGCTCTTTCTACACTAAAATATCAAAGTTGGTACAACCATTGATTGATTCCCCAGGTTATTTGTATTTTTCACAAAGCATCTGTATTAATGATAAATAATGAGCTTTAGTGGTATTCCATCTCTCTGGTACATTGTCAAATGTGCCATCAGTAATGATTTCTTGTTGAATCAGGTTTGGTACAGAGTCACTGACTTGACTTTACTTACTTCTTCATTAGATCCATCTAGCCTATTCCAAATATCTCCATCTCAGTTGGTATCATACATATCTGTGCAGATTTTTATGAGGTCTAGACTGCTACCTTGTAATTCAGTTTCTTGGTGTTTTCTTGCTTTCTTTATATCCTGCAGTATTATTTTTATTTGGTGAGGGAGTTTTTTTTGTTTGTTTGTTTGAGATATACCCTTTTCCCAGACTTGCTGCCAGCCTTTAATTTACCCTCCATTCTCAATCCTTTTGTTGAAAATTCACTCTTTCCTTTTTGAATTTCTTCTTTTAACCTTTCCGCCCATTAGTTTTCCATATTGCAGCTAGCAGCCAGCACATCGCTTCCTCTCTTCTGTTTTTATTTTACATATATCACTCCAATTACTGAATTCATTCACTAAGTCTTTCAGATTGTGGCTTATTGCCTTTAGTCACTCCTTATCTCACTTAGGATCTTGCCAACCATTTTCCATAAAACCCTTTTGCAATAGATACCATTTAGCAGGGGAATCAGTCAGCATTCTAAGCCAAGGATCCTGTTCACTATGCCAATTAATTCTGTCACCCAGTTCTATGGGGACAGGCAGATTCTTTTGGGCTCCTTGGTAGAACAATGATATAAAAAGTTGTTACAATCAAAATTTTGACCTGGACTCTCTGTGAATTGGATCCTTTTACAAAACACAGGTAATCAATAAATTTTTGGCTATAAGTAGACTTTTAAATCCCTTATTTAAATCCTTCTTATTGTTCTTGATTTTGTTTATATTCTGATATTATTTAATTGCTTGGGACATATTGATCTACTAGCATTTTCATTGAAAAGGAAAAGCAGTTCTCCACAAATCCCTTAATGCCTTCCTTATGCAACTCTCTTCTGTAATTTTTTGGAGTAGTATATTTGGTTTACCTGATAATTTAACTGGGAAATTCAAGCTTTAACTAGTTTTGAACTTCTCTGTGAAGGCAGAGAAAATAGGACTTGGTGGTTGGGGATAATGTTTTCATTTCTTTATTCTAAACATTTTTCAAGGGAACATCTTCTGGGAGTTGAAGTTAAGTCCTACAGTTTTGAAACTACTTTGTCACTTAGTGAAGGGAAGGCGGGTTTCCTGCAGAATATAGCTCAGGGCAAAATCCACACTTTTTTCCCCACATGTATGTAGGAAGTTATGAATCAGCAAGCATAAATCCAGAATGCCTTCTTAAGGCTGGCTGTTTCTCATCCTTATGAGTCAGTAGCACCTTTTCCATCCAGCTTGACTGTCTCCCCACTTACTCTTCTGGAAAATAAAAATAATGTGAAGAAAAAAATGGAATTAATATGATTTAATTCAAAACCCCCACAATACTCCCACACAAAGATTGTCCTTGCCAGTTTTGACATACAATCACACAAGATAAAAGTCTGAATAAGGCAAATACTTGCATACTGTTTTTAGAATGGAGTTGTTAGCTATTTTTGAGATGTCTGATATTGTTACAAGAGTTGCATGTTGGCTTTCTCCTGCAGTGTGTTTGTGTCATTCCTTTAACTCAACAATAGGAATTTGCCCATTCTCAGATTTGGAAACTGTGACAGAGGAGACAGTCTTGAGCAGGATACAGAGAAGAAGGCTTGAATAAACTGGTAAAATAGTAAAGACACATCCACATGTACTGTAACTGCAGAATTGAGTCACATCTATACAGAAATGTTTGCTGCACAAGTTGATGATGTGAAAGTCTACTGGGCCATGATGAGAGATAGTATCTATAAATGCCCATTGCAACCTGCTCAGTGTTCCTTCAGATGCCATTATCCCATGGAACTTGATGCAAACGGATGTGGAAGCGGAGCCTCTGGAATGAACAGGTACCAGGCTGTCAGGGTATGAAGTACATAGTTTTCTCTGAAAACTGGCTTTGATAGGGATGAAACTTTTGCTTAAGGACTGTGTTTCTGTGGCAACAGGGGAAAAATGCCCTTTTAGGCTTTGGAGCAATGGACAAGACTGTTAACAAAGGCCTTCTTGTCCTCTGATTTCCAGTCTAAATCCCACTTCTGCCGCCCCTTTCCGATCTTTCTCTCTCCATGCTCCATGTCCATACTTCTAGGTCCCTTTTTTAACTTCCTCCTCATTCAGGCTCAGATTTCACTCTTGTCCTGTCCTGTGTTCAAACAGTCTAAATTTCCCTTTCTCTCTCTCTGTCCTGATGTGGCCACTATCCTCTTGCCACTTCCTTCAGTGAATTGCATTTGGTGTTTTTGAAAACTGTCTATTAAAATAGAAAGTTTTCATCATTCTTCAAATTTGGAGACATGGCAAATGTGTGTGACTCCACCTGAGTCACATTTGTGTTAGATACACAGTGGCAACTGGAGAGTCTTGAAGCTTCACCTCTGGGCCATTTCAGCCCAGCCACTTGAAGGCATGTCTGACTGTGCACTTCTCAGCTCTATTCAAGAAATCTGGAGAGGAACACAATCTAAAACCGAGTAAGTTCAAATTGACATGTACTCCTGAAACATCATGGCCAGACTCTACAGCTCTCATCCTAAAAATAGGTATGGAAACACTCATGGCATAGATCATATGGTGATGAATGTGTTTGCATGAAAAGAACCTCTAAAGTATAACCTTTTTAGGCTGCAGAATCTTCCCCCCCCCCCCCCCCCCGCCCGGTTCAGGCTTAGCACATGTTGGCACACGCATAAGAGACAGTATAAGGAGAGTAGTGGGACAAATCAGGATTGTCAGCACCTGTGCTATTAACTTTACATTTTAGGGGCATGGATGACTCCTCTGAGAGCCAAGTCTCAGCACAGAAAATGTCAGAATGGAAATCTGCTCCATAAAAGATGTAAATTTAAACTCTTCTCCAAATGTTAAGCCTCTGAGGGAAAATATTGATATTGAAGACACCGTAGAGAAGTTTTGGTCCAAGACAGCTCCTGTGATTCACCCCACAATTGTTAGCAGTAAGGATTTGCTTACATCTCCTTAGAGAGAAAAGACCAGTTGTGTGTACAAGGTAATTAAGACTGAGTTAATGAAATTTGTTATAACTCTTTCTTTTGTGAACTGGTAAATTCGTTTTGGAACAAATATGTTTTCTCTGCCTAGTAAGAGATCTCAATGGCCTGCTAGCTGTCAGGGAAATAGAATGAGATTCTGTGATATTAATATGGATGTCACAGTTCTCTTCTAGAGGATATAAAATGTTAGTAGTACTCATAGATAAGCTAGCCTGTACCATAAACCAAAAGAACTAAGCACCGTCTTCCTCTCTTAGAAAAATAGTCTTCAAAGATGGCTGCAGCTATTGCTCAGTGAGTCATTCATCACTGTAAAAAATGAATTTAGCTTACCAAGAAAATGTTTGTTTCCTGTTATAACAAGAATTCAGTATATCAGCAAGGAAACTGAATCATCCCACTTGGCTGTAATAAACAGTTGATTTATACTGAAATCATAACCAAGTACCTTGAGAAACTAGAAGTGTTGTTTAAGGTGAGCAACTGAAACTATTAACTCCTGAATGAAAAATGGATTTGATTTAACCAAAATCAAACACAAGTAACCACAACAAAAATTTGCAAAATAACAGTATGGGTAATACACGGGGTGATCTCAAAAACAGACTAGAAAAAACAGACCCATGAGGAACTTTCAGAAGCTGAACATAAGCTCTGTATTATAACCAGTTCTTCTGTAACTGGATGATACTTAAATGAACAGGTGTTATCCAAGTCATGTTAAGGTCAAAGAGATCAAAGCTGACCAAAGAGAAAAAAAGCAACCCTCACAGAGAATGCCAGAGAAAAAAAACCATACAGGAATACAGTATGTCATGAATCTATTGTCATAAATTTTTAAAGCACTTGTTCTTCACATTTGTAACCTAAGAACTGAATGAAAAAAATTTAAGAAAACAACAACAAAAAAGCAAAAAAACACAATACCAACCAATCAAAATGCCAAACCAAACCCAGAAATAAAAAGAAAAACAAAAAGCCAAAAGGGAAAATATGGGGGATTGGACTCCCAGTGATTGATATAAATTTCTTTAGCTTTATAAGCTTGTCAGTCAACAGTAAAAACAGAAAAAGGACAACATATGTGAACACAGGTGACAAGTAGAAAGAAAATTATTGAAATCAAATAAAATCAGGATGCAGCGTCAGATGAAAGTGCCTGAAATGAAAGAGACAGAGATGACTTTTTTTAGTATTTGTGAGCTTCCTCAGGTCATAGAAATGATCTGAAGTGTATAATTAGAACAGACAAGAATTGTTGCTTTAAAAACACCCCTGTTACCTCCCCTATTATCAGAAGAGAGGTGGTGCTCAGATGTTGTCTTGGGTTATGGAACCAAAAATGTGTATTCTATTCCATCTGCTTAAAGCAGTTGGGGAGTTGTTTTTCTTTATCTCTTGTAGCTCTCGGGGGGAGGGGGGCAGATGCCTTCTGTTAATGAGCCAGCTATTAAAACCAGGTGGAGCAATATTCCTTACCTTTCCCACAAGCCATCCTCCCTCCAGGGGATATCTTCTGATAATGGGCCATTACGGCTCACCACATGACTGAAAACATTACGTCATCCCATTGTGAGATGCTCCACACAGTGGGGGGAGCCAAACATTCCTACCTAGATAAAACTGAGACTCAGGAATGCCAGGCATCCTGTTNCATTCTTTATTCCAAGGGAAACTCTAGCTTTCCCTGGTGGATATCTGTCTTCCCAAACTAAGACAGATGTGGTAGTGCTGAATTACACAATAAATATCCACTTAAGTATGGCACAAACAGTAAGCAAAAGGAAGACTGCAGGAGGGTAACTGAGGGATTTGGCAGCAATGGTGGGTCTGTGATGTCTCTTGGTAGAGACTCATACTACACAGTTGTGTGCTTCTGGATTTTTAACTAGCTGAGCAGCACATAGCGCATCAAAGCATGTAATACTGTACTAACTTGAATAATGCAACTGGATGTTCAAGGAAAAAGAGGGAGTTAGATACCAAATGAGTGGTGAGGACCTCCTCTGACATGGAAGGAATGGAGAGCAGGGCTTTGTTTTTCAATACGTATCTGTGGAATTGGATAATTAAAAGTCTTGTTTTTCTGATCTGACTGGAAAAAATACCTTTAGCACCCCTACCTGCCCATCACTGCAAACCTTCTTGACCTTCTGACCTTCTTGAGGTGTTTGGATGGGGACTTGATGGCTTGGGGGATCCATTTCTTTTTCCTTTGATGTTTCAGACTTGGTCCAGATACTCCTTTTACTTTGTCCTATCCAGTGTTCCAGTTCTCTGGGTTATAAACAATCTGACAGCTTACCCAGCAAGCATCCCTGCTGGAAGTCAAAATCTGGAGGGACTGGAAAGAGAAACATAGAAGCAGAATTAGAAACATAGAGATAAGAATAGATCATCACAAGTAGGACTGTTTAGAAGAGGCAGTAGTTGTGGACTTGTAGAGGAATTAATAGAAGGGAGAAAAGTTGGGCAATGTGCAAATGATTAAGAGGAAAGGGCCAATTCTTGGTGTTTGCATGAAAACTATCTTAAACATCATTGTTTTCCTGTTGTATTACCTCTTGAGAGAGACCAAGAAACTTTCCATTCAATCTACAGAAAGATCTGTAAAATGTCAGTTAACAAAACTGTTCCAGACAACAGAGTGACTAATTTCCCCGCACCACCTCAAATCTGTCTCCTACCAAGTTCCTTTCTTTGAAGAGAGTTTTCATCCCACTGCACAGCAAAGCTCGCCCACATCTGTGATGCTTTCCCCAGAACAACAACAACAGTAACAAAGGATGACAAACTGAACAGAGCCTAACTTAACTGCGTAATCAGTTGTTCTGTAAGCACAGGGATAAGTCTGAATCACTCACATAAAAAAATTAACCCCCTGCCCTTCAATATTAGCCAGTGACTATCAACAAAACACTGAGACCATAAATGCTCTTCTCAAGGAGAGATAGCTGTTAATTAATTTGAAGTTACATTACAGTCCAATCAGCATTAAGAAACCTTATTTCATCACAAAACGTCATGGTTGGTTTTATTTTTACCTTAACCTTTCCTTTCTGATCAATCTTACTTCAGCAGTGGTCTTTCTCCAGCAGTACCCAGGCTATAGCACAGCTATGTCTCTGGCTTCTCCCAAAGAGCTGTCAAGGCAGCATAAGACATAATAAATTGGACGACAATATTCTTTGGAGAAGGCATGGAGAAGTGTTCATTGTGGAACAGACACACATGAAGGGGAACGTTTCGTTCAAAGTCTCTTTATACTTGAAAAAATAACACCACTTGGCTTGCCACATGTAATACATGCTGTTTTGCACAAGAATGATTTTTTCATCTTGATAGGTGTGGCAGTGGAGGACAGGGTATGAATACATTGGTCATTGCAGAAGACACTGAAATTTGTAGTTTATCACATCTATCCCTGGCCACCAGTGTGTTCATGACTAATGAATTAATGGCATAAGAAGCAATTTCGGCTGGAGCTTCTGGGGAAAATAGATTGGAAGATGTGAAGGTTCTTGTAATACTGAACAGCAACTGCTGCTGGTTAATCATCTGCTTGTGCGGGCCAAATGGTTTGCTTTGGTTTTTTTTAACAGATTAGAGGGTTCTTTTTAAAAAGAGATGTGGATTTGTTTCCACTGTTATATTACATATAGAGTAATGCACCTATCGCTGTGATAGTACCTAATAGCAAATCCTGAACTGACTGAACTCCAGAAGGAGAACATGGAGGATGGCAGACTTTACCTGTCCAATGGAGGTAATTTGGATCCCCAGACTGTTTTACCCTGAGAAAGTGGCTACATCAATCTGCTCTGTGCTATGCTGTATCATGTGCATTCATTGGTTTAACCACAACTGCCTCAGAGGTGTGTGTCTGACATGAACTACACCGTCCATGTATGCTGAGGAGGTCCTAGCTACACCAAGACAAATGAAGCTGAAATGGTGGTGAAGGTTAAGTCAGTAT
The DNA here is from genome assembly GCA_013397195.1 of Hylia prasina. NCBI lineage: Eukaryota > Metazoa > Chordata > Aves > Passeriformes > Sylviidae > Hylia > Hylia prasina. The sequence goes on along the minus strand of VYXD01013433.1, from coordinate 469,354 downwards.
TGGGTGCTTACACAGGCCATTCAGTGCCAAAATCTATGCTTTAAAATGTAGACCATTTAGAAATCATAGAAATATGACTATTTGCAGCAGTAATGTGTTCTCCAGGAATGTGTTCTGGGGGTACTTTCCTACAACTGAGATATCCAGTTATGTTATAAAAATTAGTGACATTTCAGACAGTAATGAAAATAAATTAAGAATAAGAAATGCTGAGCCCTGCTTTTAAGGAGTCATTCATACATTTTAATAGTGTGTGCATAACCTTACAAAACCTGAAAAGCTAAGCCACTGCCAGGTAATTGGATTTGGCAGCCAGTCAGCATAGGTATGACTAAATAAGCCCATTATTACTGGCCTGTAGTCAAATTTTCCTTGAGTTGTGGACACAGAGCCTTGTGCTTTTAGTTCTGTCATGTCCTACCAGGGTGTGTTTTACAGCAACATTATATAAAACCACTTCTAAAGTGACCTAAAATTTGTGACATTCTGGTTAACTTAAAAAAAAAAAAAAACCTTGAAAAAATGCCCTAAATTCTTGGGATTATTAAGTAGTGGTGGAACTTGAAAGAAGCTGATACACTTCACATTTTAATTCCAGTTTAATAGCTGTGTTGTTTGGTGGTGACAAATTCCTTGGTGAGTGTAGCCCTGGTTCGTGCCTGTGATGTTTTGGTTTCTCTGAAAGTCTTTCCCAGAGACTGTTCTGTCAAAAAGAGACATGTTTTCCTAACTGTAACCTATGTTTACATTCCTTTCCCTAGGAGGGACTTCTTCTTGATGTCCCTCTGACTTGACCAATGTAGGTGAAAAAGTTTATCTTTTTTCCACCCATTAGGTTGTTCTTTGTAGAATAGCATAAAAAAAAGAAGTAACTAAAAATAAAGGAGTCATTGTCAGCCTACTGAGTCGGAGTCCGTGTCATTGTAATCTTGAACAGCATCAGGTGAGCAATTTCAACGCAATACAATATGCATTACAATCTTGTTGAAGATGAAACAGGAACCCTATGTTTGTCTCCATGTCCCATCTTAGCGATGTATATATACTTCCAGTAAACATTACTTTTACTGAAAGGAGGGCAAATCCAAGTTTCTGCCTTCCTTCACTGGGCTTATGTCAACAAAACCTGCAAAATTTAAAGTGGCGATTCTATGTAGATGCTGTCAGTTTTTTCCTTTGGAGAACACAGAACTGGAAGGGGCCTCGTGGCTTGTCTCTTCTAACCTCCTTCCTGTTTTCAGTTTCCCTCCTGCCTCATAGACTGGAAGGCTTTATTGCTCTGGATGATTGTGTAAATTCTAGATGGCCCTGAGCTGTAGAAAAGTGCACAACACTTGAGCTCTTGGAGAAGGTTGCTTCATTCTCTGTGGACCTTCATTGAAATGGGTGGAGGCATAGATTTTACCAGAAACTTCTGTGAATATTTGGTAGGACAGGAACACTGAAGTTGAAAACTCATGTTTCTTTTACACCCTGTTGAGGAGGCTTCCTGATGTGTGCTTCTGCTGGGCCAAAAATAAGGGTCAGTGGGAGTAGCAGCTTTTTGCTCTCAGCTCCTCCTTCTTTCTTGGGAGCAGTGACTACTGAAATGATATTTTTTGTCTTAATTGACTTTATAGGGGATGGGTTACACATAGCTTGAGTGTCCAAACCTGGAGTTCATAATTTTGCTACTTTTTTTTTTTTTCTAAACTATTAAGCAAATCAACTGGCAATATCTAAAATGGATTTGGTCAGTTTTAAAATGCAAATTTGGGAAAAAGGAGCTGCCACCAGGGTGGATTCGCCCCAGTTTTGTCACATTATTTAAAATCCAAGCCACTTGGAGCTTAGAGCCACTGTTAAAAGAGTGAAGGGGAGGAATAGAGACAAGAAAAGGCAGTTGGTGCCTCAAAACCAGGTTCCAGGTATTTAGAACTATATATATGACCAGGAAAGGTGTTTCTTCTCAGACCACTTTGTCTAACTGACAGGGTTGAATAACATTTTTAGAATCATAGAATAATAGAATGATTTGGGTAGCAAGGGACCTTAAAGATAACCTAATTCCAACCACCCTGCCATGGACAGGGACACCTTTCACCTAGACTAGTTTGCTCAGACCTCCATCCAATCTGGTCTTGAATGCTTCCAGGGACTGGGCACCCACAACTTCTCTGGGCAGCTGTAAGAGATCGTCCCAAGCTCCCTCATGTACTTCATGATCATTGCCAAGGAAGACCACAAGGACTGGGACTGAGACCCTAAAATCCCATTGCAGGAGTTCTGGCCTAGCTGAGGTGGGATGTCTGCCAACAATTGTCTGCAGGTGTGCTCACTGGACTGATGCAAACCAGTATGGGAACAATGGACATGTCATGGCAGGCTGGTTATGGACTGGTTCTCCCTGAGAAATTGTCCTGTACCTATTCTCTGAACCTGCTGTTCTTTGCACCTGCTATTTATCTTTCCTCCACCTTTTGGCCAACTGCCTGTTGCCTTGAAAAGGGACTATAAAGACACCCCCCTGAGTTACTCAAATTTGAGACCTCCCCACAGAAGAAGACAGATCTATTGGCAGGAGACCAGGAGGACTCATCTCTCTGTTGGTAGCTTACCCCCTTTTCTCTCTCTCTATTTCTTTCTCTCTCTCTCTTTTTCTACCATTCTATCGCATATTGAGCTGTAATAAAGTATACTGCTGTTGAGCAAAAATTGCTGTTGTCCCCTTCTGTGTCTTTTGTGCTCTGAGATCACTCGAACCATCATGAACCCTGCTTGCATTAGCGGATGGTGACAGCAGCCTGTCCCAGACCCTCTCACCAAAGAATTTCTTTCTGACGGTTAATCTAAAATTACTCTCTTTCAGTGTGAAACCATTCCCCCTTGTCCTGTCACTACATACCCTTGTAAAAGTCCCTCTCCATCTTTCTTGTAGGCTCCCTCCAGGTCCTGAAAGGCTGCAATTAGGCCAGTCTGAAGCCTTCTCTTTTTCAAGCTGAACAATCCCAATTCTCTCAGCCTTTCGTCATAAGAGAGGTTTTCCATCCCTCTGATAACTCAGTGGCCCACCTTAGTATTCTCTCCAGCCTGTCCATGTCCTTCCTGTGCTGGAGACCCCAGAGCTGGATGCAGCCCTGCAGGTGGGGTCTCACAGGAGCAGAGCAGAGAGGCAGAATCCCCTCCCTCCTCTGCTGCCCACGCTGCTTTGGATGCAGCCCAGGACACGTTTGGCTTTCTGGGCTGAGAGTGCACACTGCTGGGTCATGTTCAGCTTCTCATCCACCTGCACCCCCAAGACGTTCTCAGCAGGGCTGCTCTCCATCTGTTCATCCCCCTGCCTGGACTGAGAGCAGGGATTGCCCTAACCCTGCCCCAAGTGAAGCACCTTGCACTTTTCTTGTTGGACCTCATGAGATTCCCATGGACCCATTCCTTGAGCTTGTCCAGGTCCTTCTGGATGGCATCCCATCCTTCAGGTGTGCCAACCACACCACTCAGCTTGGTGTCATCAGCAAATCTGCCGAGGGTGCACTCAATCTCTTCGTCCATGTCAGTAATGAAGATACTGAATGACTCTGGTCCCAGTACGGATCTCTGAGGAACACCACCTGTCACTGATATCCATCAGGACTGTGAACCACTGACCACTAACCTCTGGATGCAGCCACCCAACCTTCCATTAGATAATTTATAAGGCGGACATCCTACAAAGAAAAGCAAGGTTCCTGCCTGACCTGGAAAAATTACATTCTGGTTCCAGATAGGTTTACAGGTCAGATCCTGAACATGATAGTCTTATGAGTAGAACAGGAATTGAATGCCACCATGCGTTTCATCTCTCCTTCCCTAAATCCTAGCTGCAATTGTTGCAAACCTAGAATGTTCAGAGGAATGCTGTCTTCTCCTTCACCCTGCCAAGATGGCTACAAAATATGTGCAAGACTGCAATTTCTTCTCTCTCTTCCAAGTTCCCAGAAGGTCCCTTAAATGACACAGAAATCTGGTGCAAACAAGTAGCACAAACATCCTTCGGAACACTGTCTGCTCACAGACTCAGGATGCAAACACTTAATTTCCAGGAGTGACGAGGTTGTTATATCTTTGTGTATCTTTTAGTTTGATTGCTCTCTTAAATTTAGAAATGCTTAATAAAATTCTGGAGCCTGACAGTACCTTAATGGAAATTTAATGAAGAAAAGGACAAGCTATCTCAACCTCAGAATCTGCCAGGAGGACTGCACTGCCTGATGATCTTGTCTATAAATGTCTCATATTTCTTTTCATTGATCTACATGGTCTTTTCTTTGGCTTGCCTTTCCCTCTGGATTTTTTTTTTTCTTTTTACTTCAGAGATATTTAAAAAATCTCTTGTTTTAAGCTTCCTATTCTCTTCTTTGAAATTGAGTCTAGCTTTGATGTTCTATTTTTTGCTTTACTCAGGGATCTCTTGTGAGGGATCATAAATTCAAGCTTGTAGAGGTACTGTTCCCACCGTAATCTTCCATTATACGATAATGGTTGTGAATAGCCACCTTCAAGCTTCTGTTATAGCTCAGAGGAAAGGGCAAACTGGCTTCTGGCCATTTAGAAAGTTAAATTAGTGCAGTGGATGCAGATGCCAGTGTTTTGACCATAGCAAATTAGTAAGACTCTATAACCATGTGGCACTGCAGTGACTAACTCACCTTCAGGTTAAGTTCCTCACCTTCAGGTTAAGTTCCAGTCACCTTCAAGTCATAAATTTCCCAGGTCTCTTCAATGGCTGCTTGTGTTTCATCCTCAGTGTTTCATTCACTGACATTGATTTATCTGTTTTCCTAAAAGTGAAGGTCAGGAGAGCCAAGGACAAGCCATGCCTTAGCTGTGAATCTCAGAATTGGAAAGGCAATTAAGTTTGCACACATTTATAACTTATGAGGCCCCTTCCATTTTGTGGGCTTCTCTAAAACTCCAAGCTCTGAAAATCTCTACAGCTGGTCCTAAAGCATACAGGCTTTTTTCTCTCTCTAATTTTCTTTTAATAAGGCCTTAAAAAAGAGAAAAGAATACAGACATTGTCAGTATTTTTATAAAAAAAACCAGCTTCCAAACCCCTTATCTCCATCAGTAAATATTTTATAAGTATCCCACGCAATATACCCACAGTTACACATGTTCATGGCAGTTAATGGGTTCCTGTTTTGCAGGAGTTGCTTACAGGCTTCAGGACAACCCCCTCCCCCATTCTGAAGATACTAATATTTTTAATGAATTTGGGTAATAATTCTATCTCTGTGAAATCCTCAAAGGAAATGAGAGTCCACAAACTTACATTAAAATAGCACGAGGGATAAACTGAAGCCCACAGGAGCTAGAAAGTTGTGTGGTAAGTCATCCAAAAACCTAGGCTGACAATATATAGTTAAAGTGCTGAGATATTGCACTAGAATGGGACTTAATAATGGGACACTCAACTTTTATAATTCTACAGGAATTCACCTGATCTCTTCATTGCTACATTCTGGTTGTCAGATAGTACATATACTGATCACTATTCTTAACATTAAAAATCACTGAGCAACACTGTTTACCATCTTTGTGAAATACAAGACTCTGGAGCAAGGGTCAATTAAAAATGGATAGAATACATATTTTCATTCTAGAGATTAGAACTATGTATTTCTGGAGTCATAGGAAGCAAAATATTAAATAGATAGTTAAAGCATTTTATTTCCTGTGTACTACATTCTTTTGGATCATATATAACTACCTGACTTCATTAATGTTTTAAAATACATTTAACATGTTATGGCAGTCTGATACTTTGACTCATGTTAGCTAAGTTTACACAGCACTCTGATTATAGATTCTGTTGGGTCCAGATTGTGCCCTATGCCAGACCTGTCTCACGCCTGTCCTGTGTTTACATAGATCTCCACTCTCAGTGATTTCCTGCTCTATGCTGGAAACTCCAAACTTTCACCACTGACTAGATGAGAAGCCAATAGCAAATAAACTAAGAGCTTGTAGGTTAGCAGTCTGTATCAACTTTACATGATCTTTTCTTGATTTGAGGAACTGTGGGTTAAGATGTTATTTATTTTCATATAAAGTTTTACACTTTGTTTAGCCTGGATGTTTTACATTTACTAGCCATCAGACAACGTACAGAATTGGACTGAGAATGAACTAAGAGTTCAGGGTCCACCTGCAGAATGCTCATATCAGAGTTACAGTCACATCCCAGCTGTCTTCTTTCACATATTGAGCCCACATACTTCAGATGCCGTGCTGCACGCAGTGTTCTCAGCCAGTGACCCTCTAGTTCTGTTCAATGACTGTGCTGGGAATGAAGTGTACTAAAAAGAAAATTTGGGTGTTAGAATATCTGAGTTTCAGGTGCATAGCCTTAAAGTATACAAATTATGGTGATGCATGGAGATAGCGGGGTGTCCTGGAAGATGACTCAGAACATCTATCCACTGGGCTGCCTAGAGTTTGGGATATAAGCTCGGGGACTTTGGTACCTGGAAAAAGGCTGTAGGAGCCTTTCTAGGTACCAGATATACTACACCACTGTTAATTAAGTTTAAAATGAGAGTTTTTTTCTTTCCAAATAAATGATAAGATTTGAGCTCATCTCATTGATGACTTATTCAAGTAAGAAAATTTCCTTTATTAACTATGTCTGGTTTTGTGCATTAGATCTACCCTTAGTGCAAACGTATACTGCCTAATTACACACTGCCCTCAGGGACAGAGAGTTTATTGTTAGGCTGCAATTGGAGTTCACATGGTATTCAGGAATTCATGAGATGATAGCTTCCTGAAAATGTACACAAAATTACACAAAACCCAAAAAATCAAAGTGAGGAAACTCAGAGATAAGATTGCAAGACTGTCCAAGGAGCAGTTCTAACTAGGAATTGAAAAACCTCTAGCTCAGTGCTGGGAGAGACCTTCTCTGTACTAGAAGCACTCTATCTGGAAGTGAAACCAAGGACATTTGTCCTACTACTTTATGAACTCATTTACAGTTCTCCAGATGCTCCCCACATCTATGGGACATATAGAGCTAAGCAGTCATAACTGCTCTTTAAAGCCTGAAACTAGGGCAGATTAACTTGATTAGGCAGTCATCAAGGATGGACAAGAACTCTAAGTTACTTCTGTCTCATGAATCCACCCACAGAGAGTAGACCAGAGAGAATTTGGCAGCTAATATTCAATCATTCCAACCCTACCATTTAGGGAGATAGAAGGACTGGGATAGTTTGATTTGCATTTTAATTTTCTTGGAGTGGAAAAACAAATAAAAAAATGAAAGAAAAAGCACATAGTTTAATATAGAATAATGAAGACCATCTGTAAGTAGTACTCCTTTACTAGTCCTTTCAAGGGCATGTATCTGGTTAATTTAGGATGGCAGCCTCAATTAAACAGCCCCTAGTAGCATGTTGTGGCTAATTGCTTACTGTTTACCAGAGCCTTTTTTTTTCCCTTTGAAAAAGGATCCTTCCTTTCTCCAAAACATGCCTGTTTTAGATTGAAGTTAGTATTTGAGTCTGATTATTTAAATTTAAGATGCCCAAAGCAATAAACAAAAGAAAGTAAAATAAACGAATTTACACTCCTTGCCATCTGTTTAACAGGTGAGGAAAGAATATATGCTATTTTCTTAGTTTATTAGAGAATTATAGCATGCTATAGATTTAAAGTGTGCCATAACAAAGTCAACACTCATTATCAGTAGCTCTTAAAGTTTGTGTGCAGGATAGCAAAAGGAAATTTGTCCATCTGGGGCATTCACAATAGACTTTGGGGCTTGTATCCTTTCTTGCTTAAGGAAAAAAGTCTCTATTTTTTGTCATTTCCTCTGGGGGGAGGAGGCGGATGCCGGAATACCATCCTGGGCCTGGAAAAGCAAGTCCTGTGGAGACACGGCACCCCTGAGAGAATTG
>VYXD01013433.1:402366-461145 GCA_013397195.1 Hylia prasina | reverse complement strand
TTTTCTGCTAATGGGCCATTAAGGCTCACCAATGACATGACACATTTACATCATCCCATTGTGAGATGCTTCACCCACTGGCTGGGGGCTCCAGGGTTCCTACCTAGATAAAAACTGAGACTCAGAACCCCAGACATTCCTGCTTTCCACTGGACTCCAGAGGAAGATTGGACTCATCAGACTCATCTCAGCATCACTGGACCCTTCTTCAACGGGATCATCTACTCCAACAGATCATCTGTTTCTCCAGGAGGACTGCTTCCAAACACCCTGACCAACAGGGTGTCAGGTTGTGTCCCTGACTCTGTCAGGGTTTTCTGGGTTTCTTGTTTGTTTGTTGTTTTCTTGTCTTTTTTTGTACTATTACATTGGTATTTCTAACATTCTTAGTAAAAGAACTGTTATTCCTATATCTTTGCCTGAAAGCCCTTAATTGCAAAATTATAATAACTCAAAGGGAGGGGGGGTTACATTCTCCCTTCTAAGGAAACTCCAGCTTTCCTGGCAGATACCTGTCTTCTAAACCAAGACACGAAGTCAGCACTCATTATCAGTAGCTCTTAGAGTTTGTGTGCAGGATAGCAAAAGGAAATTTGTCCATCTGGGGCATTCACAATAGACTTTGGGGCTTGTATCCTTTCTTGCTTAAGGAAAAAAGTCTCTATTTTTTGTCATTTCCTTCTGCTCTCCTGAAACAACCAGTTTATGCTGCATTCTTAATGTGTTTAGTTCAACTACAATAAATATCTTGTATCCATTTTAATTAAAAAAACCACAGACGATTTATGGAAAACAAAAAATAATTAAAAAAAATATATAAAGATTGTCCTTCAGCCCTTTGCATTCAGTGGAAGAATTTTAAGCCTTCAGTATAAATCCCAGAGTCGGATGCTTGAGTCTAGCACACCGAAATTGTTTCAACATTTCCAAGAGCTATTCCACATCCATAGGGAAAACCTTACTTTTCAACCCCGCCAACCCATTGAGATCACTGAAAACAGGAGGAGGTGCTTCAGTTTGGGCATCCTTGAATATTTAACTACTGCACTGAAATACCTGAAGAAAGCTGAAAGAAAACTTGAGAGAAAATCTCAAAAGCATAATTTTTCCTAGGTTAGGTTATAAGAAAGTAGCAGTCTCACCTCACAACCCTTCCTGCTACCACAAGCACATTCCTGCTCTCTGCACTGCCTGTCTCCTGCATCAGTGTCCAGATTACATCTGTATTCACCACTCGTGGCCAGCATTTCTGGAAAACCTGTTTTCAACTGCTTTCCACAACCATGGTTGAGCCCAGGCAGGAGGTATGTAGTTCCTGAATTGAGTTGTCATAGCTGTTATGAGCGTACCACATTTCTAGAAGATTCTGATCTTTGGAGAATGGAAGCCATGCTATTCTTGCAAAAGAACCAGCAAATCTGATTTTCTAGGGTTTTTCCCCAGCTCTACTTTGTTGGCAACCAGTTTTCTCAATCGGATGTGATCCATTGTGATTGGGCAGCAAAAATTGTTTTTCTTACACTGCCTTGTCCTTTTTTTATTTGCATTCCTCACATTACAAGGAGTGTGAAGGTGTGGTGCCTAAATCAGATGAGAGCATGGATGTGGATTTAGGTGGAAAGAAAGTGTCTATACTCATCTTCATTGCATGAAAAACCCTCAGTTCTGAAAGGGGCTGTATGGTGAATCACGCTTTTCAAAACAAAAAAACTACGACAGTTTCCTTCCAAGTACAAAGAAGGTTCAAACCTGCATTTCCTCTCCTCACAGAGGCAGGCAAAGTCTGTGTGTATTCAAGGGGCCACTGCAAGAAAGCTGGCAGTGTTTGTGCTTGAGCATTAAGGCAGCGCATAGTGCATTGCAGAAACTGTCTGTGCAGGTGGTAGAGGGGCCTGACTCATGTGGACACGGAGAGAGCAAGTGAATGCCCCTACAACTTGCTGCAGGTTCAAATTCCCTCCTGTGAAATATTCCCCGTCCGCCCCCCTGGCTCCTTGGCTAGCTTAGTTTCTTGGGGGGCTTTGGGGGGATATCTCAGGGAACAGGACAAAAGATTCCAAAAGAGGCTCTCACCCCCTGAATTATTCCAAGGCTTTATTCTCAAAGGGTTCCAGGGCAGAAAGAGGACAAACAAGGAAGAGCTGGGCCTTATCTAGTTTCCAGCTCAGGAAAGATAGCTGGACCTCAGCCAATTGGGTCAAGAAAGGAGGGAAGGGTCAAACTACATGGCATCAGGTGGTTCTGGGGGAAAAACCACTCCCCAGAGGAATACAACACTTGTGTACATAAAGAACCACATTTCCAGCACGGGAAGATCCAGGACCTGGGTCAGAGGAGTGATAGACTTCATCGAGCTGCAGTCTTGTTGTCCAGTCACTTGAAGATATCAATCCATGCATGGCTATTCCAGCAACTTTAGGCAGCCTGAGCTGAGGCAGCCAAAACCAGTCCCTGTCTTCTCCAAGAATGTCATGCATTCTACAGATATAATTCCTGTTAACTCTTGAGCAAGATACATTAATCACTTTTAACCTATCTGTAACTTCGCTTGTGTGATGAAAAGAATTCAGAATGAAACACAAATAATGTTTAAGAAACCCATACAACACCGGAAGGGAGATGTTGACAAAGAACATTGAGATGTGCTTACAAAAGCTTTCTTCACTACCTGATTGTGACCATGGAAACTCTCTGATGCAGAGCCCTGTGATGCTGCAGTCTGCTCTTTCAAGCCATTCTTATTTGATCTACTTTGCAGATAATCTGAAAGGCTCTTCAGTTTATTGGAAAAGCAATGCGGGGGTGGGGAAAGGGAGGAACAGCAGAGTAACAAAGCATGAAGTACTTACTGTCTTTTTTGCCTCAGTCTTTACCAGCAAGACTGGTTGTTCATTGGGTACGCCCTCTGATCTGGAAGAGAATGAAGCTCTGTAATGCAAGGGGAAATGGTCAATTAGTTCAGTTGGTTAGAGCATGGTGCTAATAGCGCCAAGATTGTGGGTTCAGTCCTCATGTGGGCCCTTCAATTAAGAGCTGGACTTGGTGATTCTTGTGAGTCCTTTCCAGCTCAGAATATTCTGTGGTTCTATGACCTTCCATATTTACACACACACATGTGTCTGTGGGACTGGATGGGACCCACCTCAAGGGTACTGAGGGAGCGGAGGGAAGTGTTCACTGAGCCAGTCGGCATCATTTCTAAGCAAACATGGTTGATTGGGGATGCCCCAGTTGACTGGAAGCTAACAAATGTGTTGCTCATCTTTAAGAAGGGCTGGAAGTTTGATTCAAGGAACTATAGGCATTTTAGTCTGACGCTGGCCTTCAGTGCTGGAGAAGCTCATGAAGCACATCTTCCTATATGTCATCATGCAGCATATACAGGATGACCAGAGGATCAGGACCAGCCAGCATGAGTATATGAAAGGCAGGTCCTGCCTGGCTCACCTGATATCCTTCTGTGACAAAGTGGATGAGGTCTGTGGATGTCACCTTTCTGGACTGCAGTGAAGTCTTTGTTTCACAAAACATTCTTCAGGAGGAACTGCTTGTGACTTGAACAAATGCCCTCTCTGTTGGGTGAAAAATAGGCTGGATGGCTGAGCTTGGAGGGTGGTGCTGAATGGAGGGAAATCTGGCTGGCGACTGGTCACCAGGGGTGTTCCCCAGGGCTCACTATTGGGGTCAGCCTTGTGTAATACTTTTATCACTGATCTGGAGGAGGGGATTGAAGGCATCCTTGGTAAGCAGATGACACCAAGCTGGGTGGGAGATTGATCTGCTGGAGGGGTGGAGAGCTCTGCAGAAGGATATGGAACAGTTGGACTAATGGGCTGAAGCCAGTCGCATGAGTTTCAATAAAATGAAATGACAGGGCCTGCACTTGGGGTCACAACTACCCAAGTAGAGATGGTAGAGCAACGTGCTGGAAAAAGAGTGTCTGGAAAGTTGCTTGGACAAGAAGGACCTGGGTGTGCTGGCTGAATATGGGCGAGTGTGTGCCCAGGTGGCCAAAAAGGACAGTGTCATCCTGGCCTGTATCAGGACAAAGGAAGGGATTGCCCCCTGTACTCAGTTGAGGTTGCATCTCAAATACTATGTTCAGTTTTGTGCCCCTCCCAATGCAAATACTGGAGCACCGAGATAGTAGGAAATGGAGCTTGTGAGGGGTCTGGAACACAAGTCTGATGAGAAGCAGCTGAAGGAGCTGGGGTTGTTTAACCTGGAGAAAAGGAAGTTCAGGGGACACATTATTGCTCTCTACAACCACCTGAAAGGAGGCTACATCCAGGTGGGTGTCAGTCTCTTCTGCAGGCAACAAGCAATAGGGTGAGAGACTATTACCTCAGGTTGCACCAGGAGAGGTTTAAATTGGATATTAGGAAAAATTTCTTCCTAATAGTCACAGGCTTCCCAGGGAAATGGTTGAGTCACTATCCCTGGAGGTATTTAAAGATGCGTAGACACCTCACTTAGCAACATGGTTTAGTGATGGACTTGAGAGTGTTGGGTTAATAGTTGAATTTAAGATCTTAAAGGTATTTTCCAACCTAAATAATCTATGATTTAAAACTCAAGCCCTCTGTCTAATCAATGTTAGCAATGTCACAGAAACTGAGCCAACACTCTGCCATTATTCTAAAGAGAACAGAAGAGTCAAAGCCCTAATATTCTTCCTAAGAAATAAAACACTCCCTACTATAGTGTGTGTCATCTGTGCTGATCCAATGGATCAGCACCTTTCCTTTGTGCCCTGTAATCATCAGTTCTTGCCAAAGAATCAAGGTGCACTTTGTCATATGTTCCAAGCTTTGAAGCTGCATTCTGTTAAGGATTTTTAGAGTATGCAGTGAGCCCGTTCTGACAGAGGCATATTCCAAAAATATTCCAACTTTCTATTTCCCCTGTAAAGAATTGGAGATGGTATAGAATGACATTCATCACATGGCCACAATGAAAAGAATCTGTAAGAAATGTCGACTTTATTAGCTCACCAGCTGTGCTTGCTGCCAAGCCCACCTCAGCTACCATTTCAGTTGCTCTGTCACTCATGACTTCCCTTTTCTCAGGAGAGAGCTTTCATTATCCTTCAAAGAATTGAAACATACTTGAGAGATACAATAGAGGAAAAGGACAGCAAATGCTAAGCAATGGCTGAACTATAAGCATCTCTACTAAAACAGAGTATTCAACATATTTGATGAATTAAGAAATCAGCGATCCTTTATTATTGAGCTATAATAATAACAATTCAGGGAAAAAAAAAAAAAGCCTCACAGGCTTCTCAGATTCCAACCTTCCCATTTCCTGATGAATTTGTTCTCTTTCAAAATTGGATGATTGCACAAGTCATCCTGGCTTCCTGCCTTGCCACAGGTGCCCAGGTTTCTGGTGACTCTTATCCTTATTTAATCTACACTCCTGCCAAATTGCAAGACAGTTACAAAGCCAGATAACTCTGCCAAAGCAGACATTAGAGTTTGTAACAGTAGGAGTGGACCATACTCCTGGATTTGTTGGCAGTAAGCAATCATACAGATAGAGTGATGCTTGCTCCATCCTTAACACTGATCACTCTTGTGTCATCTGCCATTAAAAAAATTAACAGTTTACCAATATTTTTTTTTCTTGTTGTTTTTCCAAAGACTGGAGAATGCTATTTCTTCCCACTGATTTTTGCAGGACTGGTAGGCCAGCTAATTGGTTATATTTAATTTCTGTAACTGATGATGTGTGAGTTCCTTCTAGCAAGACCCTATTGTCTGGGAGGAGAAACAATGGTTTCTCCATGCTCTTATTTAAAAAGCTATGAAACCACTTTCTATTTTGCCAAGAGAATATACTGGAAACTTGCTATACTATTTCATTCCAAATCTCATTGTGTTCCCTGGGAAGGATTCATATTTCACAATGAGTGTTGTCAGATTGAACTAACCTGAGAATGAAAAGAAAATATAACAGAATGGAACTTTCGAGAAATTATTCAAAATGTACCTTGTTTCAAGTGGGAAGTAAAACAAAATTCAGGCATTGTAAAAGGACAGAGTTTGTCGTGACCAAGATTTTACAGTGGATGCAAGCTAGAATTGGAGCCCAGCACCACCAGTTCTTGCTCCTGTGACCTTTAGGACAAAAGGTGCTTCAGTCTGTCATATAAAGAATATACCTATGTATATTCTTTATATGACATATATATATATATAATCTACAGGGACCATGGGCAGGTTTTAAATAAAAAATATTGATTCAAATATTCATTCCCTTACCCCCAGTAAAAGCCCTTATGCCAAAATACTATTGCTGCCTCTGAAGCAGCAGAAGGTGGAAACTGAAATCTGCCTAACAACACATATGCATAAACTATTTATCTTACTACATCACTACCTACTACAAATATAACTTCCAATTTGAAATTGAGACAATTTTTTCAAATCCATTTAACTTTGCAAGTCCTAGTTTCATGTTCATTCAAAACATGACAGGTGTACCCTATTTTATATACTAGTAAAAAGCTTGGGGCTGTACAGCTGGTGTCAAAAAAAAGGTAATTATATATTTAAAGTTTCCTGCCTGTGAGATAGTCTCTCTTTTCTTGCTTCAAATGTGGTACATTTAGACAGAGGTGAGAAATATTTCTGAGCCATCAGTAAATGTTCTGTAGCTTTTTTTAATGCGAAATCATACCCCTTCAAAGACGAGTTTTCTTCCAGAGTGCTCATTCTGTTTGTTGTGTTATCACTCTGGTTCAACTGAGACAGAGTCTTCAGATAAATATTATTCTCACTCCTGGTATTCTTCTTGTTGCTTGTGACTCTTCTTAGAGGGGAAAGGAATTGGTCTGACATTCAGGCAACAACAGAAATATGAGAGTTTTCTAACATAGATCAGGTATTGATATAAAACCAAGAAGAATTAGAAATTAGTTGGTTGATTTCTGAAAAACAAGGGAAAAACCTCTGGAGAAGTTATCACTAAGTCCTAGTGACACTGATTACAGAGCCAGATGTGCGCAGCTCATTCTCAAATCTGCCCTGTGATGTTTTAAATTGGTTGTTAACAAAGCAAGAGAGTGCCATTAAAATCATCAAAATAAATGTAAAAGGGAGAAGGGTTTGTTTCTACTGACTATCAACAAACAGTGGAAAATACCAATGAGAACAGTAAACATTTTAATAGTAAGTTTTGATTTCAATGTATTCCACTTTCAGGTGAAACTTGAAATTGGCAACTTTATGGCAGATTTCTTTATGCTGATTTATTTGGGGCACAACAATGCTATGGGCTCTTCACAAACCTAAAGAAAGAGGTCTGTGTCCACTTCTCCCCTGAAGACAGAAAGGAAAGAGATTCCTGTACACCTCTAACAGATTCACAGCCGTCTTCTCTTGGTGTCACTCATGCTGGCCATTTCTGTGGTTATTTGGTAATGAGGTAAGAATGTACAAACAAGCCACTAGGTAGGTGAGAGAATAAAGGAGACAAGCCAAGGAGGGGATCACTCTGCAAGCATCATTGCCAGGGAATGAGGAAGTTCTGTTGATAAGCCCATCTGTGCTGATTTTATAGGTCATTTTCTAGCCCTGCAAATCTTCCCAAGGGACTACTGGGCCTGAGGAGTCTCTGTTCCCTTCAGGAGCAAGGAAGGGAGTGGAGTGTACTGAAGATACTAGAGATGCCTCAAGTTACGCAGGATTTCCATCAGATCTACGTGCTTCCTCTTCTGTTATTTCAGCCTGAAAAGTCCCTTCACTCTTGCCACTGCCATGTCTAAGTGCTTCTAGATACTATTTCATCTTCTGCGTCTTCAAAGCCTCAGGCTGCTGAGAGACAGCAGCTGAGGGGAAGTGACAAAAGAAGTGGCATTACTATAGCCCTTTCAGGAGCATTTCAGACTGGTGGATCCTGTGGCGATGGAAAAGGACTTTCTAAGACACCAAGACTTGCCTCTCACAATCAGAAGCATAATATTCTGTCTCAGAAGAATAATTGCTTGTAGCTCCTTCAAAATTTAGAAAAAAGATATGCAAGAGTGATATGTTACAACAGTCCTGAGCAGAGAGATACAATGTGTTAGAAATGTTTTTGGTGCAGGCATATATGATTCCTGGAAAATTTTTTTTTGCAATTTTCAGCAAGATATATTTATGCCCAAAAAAGACACATGAATAAGAATTCCTGCTCGTGAGGGAAAAAAAGGTGTAAAAAATAATTTTAAGTTAATGGAAACATTTCTCTTAATACATGCATTTTCTCCTATGACTGCAACTATCATTACTTTTCCTAATCACTATACAAAACCTAACACATTCCAAAATTCCACTGTAACAAAGGGAAGAACGCAAGATAGAAGGAGACAAAAGGGTACAAGGAAACACTGAAGTAATACATGTTTGCATGATAGGCAGTGGGACCAGTGGCCTAGTACCATGACGTTACAAGCAGCTTAAGCCAGCAGAAACTAGTACCACTGACAAAAAAGACAGTCCTGCCCTGTCTTTTTCTCTGGTTGATTATTCTGGCTTCTGCATCTCCTGTACACCCTTCCTTTACCAACTACTCTAGCCCAGTACAAGCACTGATGCAGAAAAGAGCTAACAGAGCAAAATATAGTTATTTTTAGCCATGTCAACTTCCTGACTCTTCATTGTACTGCCAACAACTGTTTCTGCTGGCACATGTCAGGGGACCAAAAGAGTAGTGATCTCTATGGGTGGGAGAAAAGTTCCTTTCTTAGTGGTGGAGTTCTCTATTGCAAGTGCAAACTAGCATTGAAATGAAGGGCACAGTAAGTGAAGCACTTTTTTAGGCAGAAAAAGGAAGTTCAGGTGGAATAATGAATTTGCTTGTAGGGTATTTTAAAGGAGCTCCACCCTGTGGAACACAGTGGGCAGCAGAAAAAAACCCAAGAGTAGTGATTAAAGAATGTAAAAAGCTGCTGTTATTCTCTGGTACCTTATCTTGACTTAGTCAGGAGTCTTTTAGATGGATGAGACCTATTGGCCAAGCAGGGTGGAAAAAAATAAAAGAAACAGAGTTGAGATGGTACAGAAAGAGAAATAAGAGAAGGGATGGCCAGAAGGTGTGATATAGATGAAACAACAGCTTTGGAAGAAAACTTTCACTATGCTTAAAACTGAGCACTGAATTCCACCTTCCCTTAACCAGGAAGTGCTCTTCTTTTTCTCAGTACAGAGCCAGGCTAAAGTAATTTGCAGGAATCCTACAACACAGTGATGGAGGCACATCCTGTGACCATTGTCACTGGTGGATGGAGATGTAGAAGTGTAAAAGGACCTTTAGGCTGTAATGAAGTGATCTCCAGTAATCCTTGTTAATAGTGGTTTTTTTGGCAGCAGGACCACAATATAATTTGTTCCCACATGTTAGCTTTTAAGATTTGACTAAAACATCTTAAAAGATTTGAGCAAATCTTATAAGATATGAGCAAATATTTGCTTATATTGCTTTGTGCTTTCATCTAGGTGAATGTATTTAATTATTTTATCCCTCTCTGAACTCCCCATACCTTGAAGAATGAAACATTCACTGCTTCTGCAGGAGATCTTATAGGCACTGCAGAAAGAGGGTGTTTTCCTGAAATGAGGAATAGGTTACTGTCACACAAGGAAAAGATTGCATTTCTGATAGAGAGCAGAAGATGCTAATTATATGTCTTGGTATCTCAGTGGTTTACTCATTCATGCCCAGGGGAGCAGTAAAGAGGCACTTGCACTTAATGCTAATCACTCCAGAAACAAAGATACCCCATTGCTGTTCTCTGACTTGCAAAGGCAGGTACACCCTAAACGTTTTTCGAGTTGTGACAATTTGGTTTGTATTAAAGAGTATAGTTCAGACAGAGTTGTTCTCTTGCATTACTAATTGAGTATCTGAGGCACAGATGAGAGAGCTAGATACCTTGGAGTTAGCCAGGAGCAGAATCCAGTTCTGTTGGATCGTGGTCATGTGCTTTATCTGGTAGATCATACACTTTTTCAGAATTTGATCAGATATTCAATCTGCATTTACCCATGGCTTAGGATACACTCATTAATGTAAATTAAGACTAGTTGGATATCTTCTTTATATGCAACAGTGCATCATTCACAGACAGTTAACTGAAACACTGGATGTGTGGACCATGTCTCTTAACACTGTTTGGCCTCTAGAAACATTAGGAGTGTAAATTGCATAAAATATTCCTAGGTTCATTGGTTAATTTTTTTATAATGACAGCTCTGGTATTAAAAACTCTGGGTTTGTTCGTCTCTAGAAGGTGATTTTTTTCCCCCCACTGGAAATCCTCTTTTCAGCTCCTTTGCATGAAGCTCTGTGAGCAAGAATCATGCATGAAGAGAAAAGAACACAGGGGCTTTAGGTTAACATTGCTGTTTAGGCACGGGCCAATGATCAAACATCAGCTTGTGTGGCAAGGACAGTGCTATATGTTACAAATCCAGTACCTTGTTCAAGTGATCAAAATATCCCTAGTAAATTTCAGTCATAAGTACTTGCATATCAAAAAATAAGATATCTGTAAAATTCTATCTTGTGTTAGTGTTGTACAGGGACTTGCTACTGCTGTAGTTTGGTCTGCAACTCATTGGAAACCATTGACTCAAGGGTGATTTTCAAAGGGACATAATGAGCTTTTGTCAGCATGGTGCTCATCCAATTTAAGATGAGTCTGGATGACTGGAAAGGGGTTCTTCTGGAAATGCCTTGGGTGATTTATCCAGTCCTTGGAATAATGTCACTGTATTGTAGAATAAATATTCCTTCTATTCCCAAAGAGAATATTTTACTTATTGTTCTCTTCCCTCATGCTTAAGCACCAGTATTTCTCACAGAACACTGTAGGAAATATTCAAGTGCTGATTACAAGATAAAATGCATTTTTAGGCCAGAAGGCCATTGTCCTGTTTTGCTTTAAAATCCTTGTTACACTACATCTATGAATACCCTAGCTTTGTATAAATTTGTTTATCCTTAGCACAATTGTCCTTGTTCCAGCATTCCCATGTGTTTTGCTGTTGCTGACACACCATTCCTTTTTCTCCCTTCTGAAAACACAGGCCAGACTGCAGGATGACATGATGCAGAGGTACATCTATGGCAGAAGAGCGTACATCAGGGCTTCAGTTGTGAAAAAAGCCTCTTTTTACAAATATGATAGAGCACAACTTGCTAAAAGACACAGAAAACAACTTCTGGAGATGAGAAAGCCTGCTAATTTGCTTGTGAGGCTGTGCTGCTATTTCTTTTAGCAGCAGAGTAATCCTTGCATAGGAATGAGTAATGAGAAAGCATTCTCGAAAATTGAGGCATTGAAATTACAACTATTTCCTTATATTTTTTCCAAAATACCTGAAAAAATACTAAGAGTGTGAATATGCTAGTGCATCTGGTATTGTCTACCTAAAACAACATTCTGTTTCTTTGTTTTCACAAATACTCAAAGCCTCACACATTGTTACTTATGAAAAGAGAAACTTTTTATTACTGTGGGGCTGTTAACCGTGGATCTGTGGTTGGTGGGGCCTAGTTTATTTCTGGGCAGGAAAGTACATTATTTTTTTTCCACGCAGATGATCCTGCAAGATAGCTCAGCACATCATACCATGTAGGAGCCATCTACAAGCATGGACTTTCTTAGCACTGAAGGTGAAGAGTGAGATTTTGCATCCATACCTGAAAGCAGGTCAAGTTGTTTGAGTCCTGAGAGGAGGTGTGAACGACTCACCACCACAGTGTGTCTTGCCAAAAACACAACCGCTCTGTTGTCCATTCCCTCCCAGGACGTGTGCAGGCTGTCCTTTTGCTCTTCAAAAGCTGCCCAGGCAACACAGGGCTGCCTTGAAGAAGTGTCCCTCAATCTGAGTGCATCTGACCCCATTGCCTGATTCCACACTGAGATTCTCAGATAGGATGATGCCTGCTGGGTGGGCTTGTCTGTAGTGGTGAGGTTTCTCACACTGACTGTACAGGGGCCGGACAGGGAGACAAGTCAGCATGCATGTGATGCAGCTCTGGGTACATATTTTCATTCCCTCTCCAACAGAAAAACTTGAAGCAGGAACAGGCCTCAGGAGCAAGGATATTCCTCAGGAAATTCACCTGGAGTTTCTTCCATATCTCTCCATGGGAGAAATTCACAAATCCTGCCCCTATCCTTGCCCAATTCCTTATAATTTGGGCAAACAAGGTGGACATTGTGCATGGGCTATGCTATTGTGGCTTCATTTATTCACCAGGGCCTTCTCTGATACCCAAAAAAGCTGTTCTATAAAGATATATGGCATCCCAGGGGAAAGACTTTCCAAAAGTCTGTGTCCCAGTTTTTGGGCTGCTATTAGGAATCATTCTTCCCACTGCCATGTGGATTCATGACTTGTTGCCTTAGGCTTTCATGCTGAGGGTAGATCTGGATGTTGATTTTAAAAAATATTCAAAGCCCTAAAGTATATCAGATATTCTTATGCCTTTTAGTAGGTCAATAAGTCCCTGCAGTTTCTGTGCTTTTACCATATACAGACACAGCGGCACTGATACCATAAACTCTCAGAAACCCCTGTAATATAAAATACTTTGAGTTTTAGCCTTACATTGAAGAAATAAAAATAAATTAATGGGGTTTGACTGCTTGAAGATTACTATACAAAATCTTTCATGGTTCCTATTCATAAGGCTCTTGGAACACAATGTGGGCAATTTCTCATGTTGGGAAAATATCTTTGTTAAGAATTATGGATCTCCAGCTCTTAGGACTGTTAAAGCTGTTAAGACTAATATTTGCATATTGATGGGGAACAGAAAAACATACTTTTAAAA
Organism: Hylia prasina; assembly: GCA_013397195.1. Lineage (NCBI taxonomy): Eukaryota > Metazoa > Chordata > Aves > Passeriformes > Sylviidae > Hylia > Hylia prasina. Next base: position 448,314 of record VYXD01013433.1, on the reverse strand, counting down.
TAGATAGTTAACTTTCCACTGAGCATGAATTACTGTCACTATAACATTTGTCATTTTGTCCTTTTATTTTTCATAAATTCTAATTGCTGGTCCAGTGCATGAGCCAATAGAGGAATTTTGAACACAATTCTGACTGTTAACCTCAAATGTTGTGTTCATCCACAGATATCCATATCTTGGGCTTTATAAACTTCTAATTTTATTTGAATTGATCTATTTTATTGTCTCCTAACTTGAACTTTGGTTGTTTTGATCAATACTCTTAAACAATGTGCTCAGAGAAGAACAGTTTGCCTTAGGTACAGATCACAGGAAGGTAGGTTCAAAATAAGCAGAGGTGACTTAAACCACTTTCTATCAAATTCACCCCCACTTTTTTCAGATGCAGGCAAGTGCCACCTCCCAGTGAAGTTAGTGAAACTATTTAGTGCCTTGTCTCTGAAAAGTTTTTACTCTTGGTTGCTGAGATACTCTGAAAAGTGAGATCTTTGTTCATTTGCTAGTGAAAATGGCCTTGTGTGTAAGGTCACCATGTTCACCAGTACTTTGCCCTGAGAGGATATACTTCCTTGGCTATGGACTTTCCCCTGGTGAATTGTATTGATCCTGTGAGAAAGATGAGCAAATTTTGACCTGAATGATGAAAAAAGCACCAAATTAGGGCAAAGAAAGAAACATTTTTGTTTTGCAGGATAACTAGTATTTGTAGAAGATCTTATATAACAATCCAAGGAATTTCACTTGTCAAAACTGGGAAGCAGAATGGAGAGAGACAACGTGGCAGGTAATTGTTAGGTCAGGTGTCCCATGAGTTACAATGTGCATGTTACCCAAGACTGGCATTGTGATAGTGCCTTCTCCTTAGTGCCACTTTGCCCAGCCTGAGGCCAAAGAACACCAGTAGCCCCACTGCATCCCTGCTCCCCTACAGTACCTGTGTCAAGTGGTGGGGAGATGGCATCCTGCCATCCACATACCACCTCACCCAAACAGGTTTCACTTCTTGTCTAGCAAAGTGTCTAGCAGAGCAAAGCTGCTGCATGTCTGATATGCATGCTAATCTGTAGAGTTTGGGAGGGTCAAAGATAAAACAGCACAGGGATCATGACGAACATGGTGTCCTCTTGGAACAATCTTCCTTGGAGGAATACAGCAGCCCTCCTGGCACATGACAGCAAGATCTCAAATGCAGAAGAATCACATATACTATGTGTAATGACCAGGAACTAGAGATCTTTGTCTCCTCCCTTCATAACCCAAGTGCTGTTGACTCTTGTTTGAAGTGTAGTTTCACTACAAGAGTCAGGGTTATGTGTATGAGGCTTATCCAGAGTTCTTAGTTTCGCAAAAGAAAAGTCCTAAAGTGAGGACACATTGATTTTCTATCAGAATCTGTAAACTTTTATGTGTACTTTCATTCTTTATTAAAAAATAATAGTAGAACACACAAGAATATTCCAGACAACAGGCAAAGACATTTTTTAAGATCTTAAAGGTATGATCTAAGTCTCTTTTGTATTCCTCCTCTCTCAAGGCAAGTTTAAATTTTTTCAAGTCTGTCACACTTCACAACAAACCAAACAAAAATATCTGGTCAAAATATAGAAGGAGGGAAGTTCACATAACCCTCTCAAACCCACTCACATGATCTGCTTTTTATCTTTTGCCATGTATTTCTTCCACATTGTCTAGGATAAATTTATAGCAAGCATTTAAACCCCTGAAAAAGAGTCCCCAGACAGATAGATAGAAGTCTTTTCCATCATTGGTACTTCATAATAAAATTAATAATGCTCTACCAAAACAAAAAGTTTCTACTGAGAAATGAAAGCCTCAACTAATGGCTGCATCACTAAAACTGGCAGAATGTACATATTTAAGTGAAGTCTTCAGAGATCCAACATTATCAGCAACAATTGAGATAAAGTTGGTCTTTTTTGGAGAAAAGGAAATTATTTTAGGCACTCTGTATACTGTAAAGGCTGTTTTAAATCCTGTAAAATTCCACACATTTTTTTTTCCCCTAACTAGCCAATCCTTCATATCATCAGGTGCATGGGACCAATTGTTGTCACTCTGAATAAATTTAGATTAAAGAAGGAGTGGATTCCTCCCACCCATCTGTGCATCTGTAGTATGCAGGACATCAGAGAAATGATCAAGCCCATTCTAAACTTAAAATCCACAAACCTATCTTTAAAATATCATCTTTGAAACGCTACATGCTTATATACCTGATGACCTAGTTTTTTGAATGTAATTTTCAATTTTTTACAGTTTGAGAGTCTTGTAAAACTATGTCTTAAAAACAACAGTTATAGTGGATGTGCTTTCCCTTCTGTCTCCATTTTAATTCTCTTAGGAGTCACTAAGTCCAGACTTTTCTTCTTGCTTTCCATATGGTTGGCAGGAAATAACGCACATTGATGAAAAACCTCTCCACATAACCTATCACCCTGAGGAAAGGGCACATCCTGGTAAATTAGTATTTCCTCCAAATGATCCAAGAGAATTACATTCAGAATTTGCATGTGACCAAAAGAAATGAGTGGGAAATGATCTGATTATTATGCTGCCATGAGAATGTGAAAAGCAACAAGTGTGTGTGTAAGCTTAGAAGGATTGTAGCTTTTGCTTTGCAGAGAAAACACACAATTTTTACTTATTAAAAAAAAAATAGAATGTAAGAAATTTTGATGGCAGAAAATTTTTCTCCTTGATTTGGAGAGTGATGTAAGGTGACAACAGTGATATGGAGAGGTTTCTCAAATTCTAAATACATAAACTTACTAAAGATTGTCTGTTGTTAAATTAGATAATCTTTGTTCCAATAGACACTGCCAGATTTCCTCGCCAGTTGTGGATGCGTCGGAGACGTAGACGTTAAAGAAGTTCTTGGATACATTTAATTAATTAACTGAAAATCCAGCGAGCTTCGGCTGCTACTAAGCATGAAAAGAGTGTTTCTGGATCAGAAGATCCTGCATGGTAGAATTCGGCAGGCAAGGGAAGTATTGTGGGTTAACATCTCTACACATGCTTATGCTGTTCTTATTTTCCCACCTACCCATCCATGATGGGCCATTGCAGAAAACTGTCTACTGGGTAGGACTTTTGGTAGGACTTTCACCTGGTCTAACACAGAGCTCTCCATTCCTATGAAAGTATCAGTCAGATCTAATACTTCAAAATTCAGCTGAACAAAACAACCCACCAGATTTGTCATTGTCTGAAGATACAAGTGAACAAAATGTCACTAGTGCTGGAAAAGAAAAGTATCATTTAAAAGATGCTCTAGATCATAGAAGCAGGTGACTCATCCTATATAAAAAGGTAAATTAATTTACTCCTCTCAACCTCTCAAATTCCAGAAGAACCTGAAATAAGAAGTTCTCTGATTGACTCTAAATTTGGGGACCTGTATGTCCCTGGGCCTGTGAGCAATACATGCAGATCAGGCATCTCAAAAGCATTCGTTCTTTCCCCTCCCCTTTCTGCAGTCTGTCTCAGATGCTTGTTGGGAGGAGAGAGCCCTTCCCCACCATTGGAGGGACTGTGTCTAAGTAAGGATGGAAATGTGTTCAGAGCCATGAGACCAAAATTTATCCTCTGTTTGCTCAGGTTGAAAAATCAACCCAGAAGGAACATTTGGTTGATTTGCTAAATCATTTTTTTAAAAACACAGCAAAGTTTCGCATAACAACTGGCAAATAGACAGGAAAATATTGAAAACAAATTTTATGTCTACTATAAACCTTCATACAAAAGCAAAGTCAAGAGTATTGGGGTTAACTCACGGAGCATAAAACATTACTGAGTTTACCTCTTTTTAAAATGCGTTTTTTTAAAACGCATCTAGGAAGACATCCATTAATATTTCTCATCTGTTAATATTTCTCATCCATTAATATTTCTTTAAAATTGAGTTGAGTTAGTTGTCTACAGGGAGCAGGGAGATGTACTTTGGGTTTTTGCTTGTGTTTTCTCATATTCAGAAGTATGGCATCTTCAGCAAAGATGCAATGAATTGCTGATTCTGTTCTATCTCAGTCCTCATCTGTGACATGCATTGAGTCATCAGACAGTGCCCTTACAGGCAGACTTTGTAGGTTCATTAGGTTGATTTTTATAAACATTCAGATTCCAGGGAAAGCATACAGTGACTAAACTCTTTGTTCTGGAGGTAATCAATGTTTGGGAAGAGATTTTTCTGTTGATGTAGGAGTACAGTTAGGGAGGAAACTAGAGAAAATACTTCTGATGTGCACCTGATGGAGCCAGCAGGTTTGGAACAGAGGAATAAACATCTTCATTAAATGTGCAGTGACACACCAACGCATAGCTCTTATTCTGTGAGTCACCTTTAGAAACAAGCAAACAGCTGCAAGAAAAGTTTGGGTGCCAGCAACCTGATAAATCATAGAAGGGAATCCTTATTTTTGTTGAGGACTTTAACAGCAAATACTAAAACCAGAGCTGAAATATTAGCTGTACCTAATAAGAACATAACATAAACATTTGCATCCAGTAAGTTTACAGTATATAATGCATTTTCTTCATTAGCAGGTAAAAGACTGTTGTTCGTTCTCTGAAACTTTCTCAGTCATTCAAAATATTTCTTCAGTTCCCTTTTTCTGCTTTCAGAAACTAACCCTGTTCATATTGCTCAAAAACACTCAATGGAACAAGTACCACATTAATAAAAGAGGAGCACTTTGCCCAGAATGTCTTTCCAGTGCTTTTTGCTGTCTGCATTTCTCTAATTCAATGACCCACTTAGAAAATTCATAGCCAGAAATGGAGGGATATAAAACCATACATTTAGATTCATCTATATGTAGCAAGGTGGCCCTTAGGATTCTGATTCATGACAGAGTTCCAATGTGTAATGATATTGTAAACAATAAATCACCATTGGCCTGTCTGAGTTTGCCAAAGGGAATCTTGTTTTTTATTTAGTCAGGGTATGTTTTGTAATTACAAACAATTATTCTAGGACAGAAAAAGTACTTCTCCCTTGAGAACAATAAGGCTTCAGGCTAATATAACCCTTTCTTGAGAGACTCTTACTCGTTGCCTGTTGCTGAGTATACTTAGGTATAGGTAGAGAGAGAAAAAGAGGGACAGGAGCCTGGTGTGTGACTAAACCCTAAATGCCTCCCAAGAAATTTGTTTTATGTGTCATGGCAAACAGCAGTTTTGCTGTTAATTTGGTTCTTTCTATAGCCTTTGAGTAGAGTTGCGTGGAGAGAGGTAAAGCCTTTCCACAAATAATTTTGTCATTGAAATGTTTGGTTCTGATCTGCCATAGAATAAGAAATAAAAGGGCTAAAATTATTTTTTGGAGACAAGGGAATTTTGAACCCAGGACAGACTGATGGGCTTTGGTAGGCTTTTGATGCCAAGGAGCTGCAAGGCTGGGAGGAGTGAGAAGAGATGACCTTGACAGGAAATCATAAACACATTTTTGACAGAAACATACAGGCTTTGAACCCCACCCCATGTCTATTTCAGACTGAGGAAACTGAGGGGCTTCTGCAGAACTTTTCAAATTACAGAGGCTGTTAATGCTAAGTGGGGCATTTTTAGAATCAGCAGAAGTTATGCGATAATGGAAATAACAAATAAAGATTTTGAGTCTACTTTTTATAGCTATGTAATCAAATTACTTTGCTTATAGGTCACTGTGCAACAAAAAGTTGATTCTTTTTTGAATAATCTGATAAGATACTAGTAAGTGCTTAGCTACATTTCTGGTCTCTGATTTTTCATCAGATATGGATCTAGTTGTATTTCCCTTCCCACCCCTCTCCCTGAGCCCACAGGCTGTATCCCATTATGTCACGTCATGCTGGGTTACCTCCTACTTTAGCAACATGTGCTATGATGTGACACCCTATAATTCACAGAGACAGCAACAAAGTACTCTAAACAGTAGAGTGATTGTGCTGCTGTAATATCTGGGACATCTGCAGAGTGCTGGATGATGGCACAGGTTTTTAGCTTTCTGAATAAAAGTTGGATAGCTCAGCAGATATGCAATGCTTAATGGGCTAAAATGTGAGGGTAATCAGTACCATAAAGAACCTGGTGCCTGGAGTCTCAGCAGACCATGAAGCAGAAAGTAATCAGCTCAGCCTCCTCAAGTGAGTGTCACTGCAACTTCTACATGTGGCTTCAAGGTGCCTAAATGAATTCAAAGAGAAAGGGAAAAGTAGAGCAGAAATGCTATTCAACCCATAATATCCTGGTTCTTAGAGGAGCTGTTATTTGGAAATGCCTTAATGAACAGCATGTTGATGACTGAGCTGTTTGTGCTCCTGTAGAGGTTAACATATGAAACATGCTCATTCTGTAGACTCAGAATAGTGATTATTCATTCTTTTTCTTGTGGTCAGGCTACTGAAGAGGATATGATGCCCTCTGCACTGTCCTGAGTAATAATTCTAAATCAACATCTGTTCCACAAGAATTGCAACCTGAGATTTAGATAGCATGCAATGAATTAATAAAGGGACACTTGCTGAAGTACAAAGACAAATTAACAAGTTAGAGCAGTTTTAATAGCCAGTAGCTCTCACCAGCTCAATCCTGCTAAAGAATTTTAGGCTTGTTATCTTGTGGGCTTTGTTGTTTCCAGTACTCACCTTCATGCAGTATATGGAAATCAAAGATTTTATTTTATATAAGAGGTTAGTGTGACAGTCTAATATTCCCATAAAGAACAGGAGTAGGTCCTAGGAAAGAATTATTGTCTGTTGCTATGTTTCAGCCATGTCCGGCTTCTTTCCTCTTGTGTAAAAAACAGTGGATTTGCATTCAGCTGACTTGGAGACAACTTCTCCTCAGACATCCATGCTACAAAGAGCACATGGTCAGAAAAGAGGAAGGGGGTCAACGATGAGGTTGCAGAAAAGTGAACAAAATAATTAAAAATGAAGAAGAAAAGACTGCACTGGCCTTCAGTGTGACTATCTGGCAGATCACTACCTGCCAAACAGTGATTTAGTGAAATTACATGCTCTGGGTTAAGTTTTTGATGCTGATGCACTCTTTGGGTTCATTTGCCTCATGTCCTCATCTGAAAAATGAATACAATTAAAAAATTTCTGCTTCTTTGTAATTTATGGTTCTGAGGTTTATTATAAGGATTGAAATCTTGCCCAGTTGTTCCTATGTCAGGAATATATCCAGCCTCACACTTAACTACAGAGCTGATTATTGCAGCTTTACTCTAACAGTAATAGTTGCATTAGTCAAGTAACATAAGGAGAGACACTGGGAGTTGATTGTGGTTCCACTGTTATGCTTCAGGCAAAGAGAGAACATTAATCTCTTTGATCAGGTAGATATGTAAACCCTGTGTATCAATGCCTCAGGTTAATTTTTTTTCACGAATGTTGTTTAATCAGGAAGAGGTTACATTCCATACTCTAAATGTGGGTCACTACCCAGCTACATAGAAAAGTAGTCAGGCTGGGTGAAAAACCTGGACCTGGAAAGGACCTACTGCATTTATTTACTTTGGCATTTGTCACTTTATATGAGATAATAGTATTACTGAATTAAACATATAACTTCTGTGGAGCAAACTCTTTCACTGTGTCCTGGTCAAGTATAATGGATTTTAAAGCTTGGATGTGCAATCAGAGTCCAGAGAAGATTATAGAAAGTATGTAGGGTTATAATCTTGAGTCCAAGTGACTCTAGTCAAATCCCATGGCCATGGCTGCACTACAAGGTGTATCTTCCTCCTACCCCATCCACATCTGCATCTGGTTTTGCTTCATTGTGTACAAGTTTGAGATCTCTTTCAGAGAGGTGGGCCCATTTATTGATTGCAATAGAAGGCTGCTTTTCCAACACAAGATAAGGATGAAATTCTCTGAAATAAAAATGAAACATTCACAGTTTTAGCATGCAACTTTCATTTAATTACTTGGATAAAATCTGACTCAAAATTCATAAATACAGAGAAACCAAGAACCACTACCGCAGTGCTTGAGATCTGGGGGTGTTTGATTCTTTTGAGAAGCAATCAATATTTTCTGCACTAGCCAACAACCCTATAGAAATTATAGCTTAGTGAAAAATTCACTTTTCCTTTAAAAATAATTCTCAGTCAGTCACTTCAGTAAATCCATAACATGACAATGCCTATATTGGCTGCAAACTCAGTTTTTTTTCTTATAAACTATTAAGGTCAGCAGTAGACTGCTACCTGGAATAATGGCCACAGAGTGTCCCAAATAGTGTAAATTCTTATAATTAAAATTCTTCAGAACTTTAAAGACAGCAGAAAAATGTCATCCAGCATTACTGGGTTTTTGTTGGTGTAATACGTTATATACATTGTAAATAAATAAAAAAAAATCAAAGAAAACTATTCTGATTTTCTTGAAAATTTGATTAAAAAGAAAAGTAAATCATTTAAATAGGTATTTTTAAAGTCCTACTGTTACCAGATATTTCAAAATACAGTAGAGAATTTCAAATAATTATTCTTTAATATGAATATGCACCTTTTCATAAGTGTTTCCTTTGATGAGCTAGAAAAGAGAAGAATAATGGAAGATAAACTGAAGTTCCTTCTTAAGGAAGCAAAATTAGAAAAGGAAAACAGACAAATAAAATAATCTGCCAACTTGAAAAGTATTTCAGAGTGTGAAATTCCCTTACCTTGAGACATAATTTAATGACTAATGTTTAAGGATACAGATAGAGCTTTGAAATCTTGAGAAAATGGGAAAAAATGAGTTGTCTTTTTCTCTGACTAATGAAAATATGGTCACAAAGGGTTTCTAATTGTGATATCCCAGATGTTTGGGAGGTATGAACACGTCACATCTAGAAAACTTTTTAGCTTTCATTTACTATTTTTTTTCCTCTGGATGTACATGACAAAAAACCAAACCACATTTTCAAAGACCATCTTTCTCAACAGCTCAGAAGTCTATTTAGAAATGAGGAAAAAAAGTCTCTTGTTCTTCCCAAAAGGGGAGGAGGAACCCATGCTGCATAACCCTTCTGTTTCACCCAGTGTGTCTGCATCCTGAACTTTGGTTCAGTTTTGAGGGCTGCCCTGACCTGTGCATTTGTTGATATTTACTTGTCTTGACCTTGTAATTTCACTATAAAGAGAAACTAGCAAGTGCCAGAAGACTAAGGAATCATGCAGGTAATGTGGCATAGTGCTTTCATTCCATGTAAGCTAACTCTCACTCCCTTCTTGAAGCAGGGAGGATATGAAAATGATTACCCTACACTATCACCTCTCTTCTATTTGTGTAAAGCTGAATAAGGTCAATCCCCTATGCTCTGAATTTACAAGACTCAAGCACACAGTCTTCAGCCAGTCTTCAGCTCTTGCCAGATCTTCACTCTTCTTAGCTCCTTAAAATTGCACAAGTTGAAGGCTTTTCCTTGGTCTGTGACATCCTATGTTTTATTTCCTGTTAGGTGTTGAAATTCTGATAACAGAAAATCTGCGGGTGCCTCAGGTTTCTTTGCATGAGGTTAGGATGTTATCAATCCTCTTCTAGGAATCCTGGTGAAAGTTTAAAAGGGTCTGTTTTTATAGGCCTATTTGTGGCAAGGCATGAGTATTAAAAGGGCTGAAATATTACTTCTAAATACAACCTTCTTCTCATGGATGTCAAGAAAAGACAGAATATTTTCGGAGGGATGCTATGGATTGCAACCACTTCTTACAGAGATATGTGCTCACTTCCATGTACAGAACCCTGTATGGATGCATTTAGGTCACACTGTTTCTTTAAGAACAAAGCCTGAAAAAGGAACTCTCTAGCTAAGTGTGTTTTCTGAACAAACACTGAAAGGCAGCAGGGAGGTAAATCATTCTTGCATGCTGAAGGGAAGCATGGCATTACTTATGAATGACTGCATGCATGGCTGCCTGACTCAATGAATGAATCAGCCAGAATAAGACTGTGCAGCTCGAATGAGCACAGCAACTGCTCTGATTTTCATTTACAAAGCTTAATCATAAATATTGTATATTCTGCCAGGCAAGGAAGGAAGCACAGTCAGACCTGGTTAATGTGTTTTATTTCCAGGGGTGGGTACATTGGGTCACTGTGGTAATCAGCCCTCTCAGATGACCTGTGGGCGTACAGTCCCTGAAGTTCCAGCAGTGCAAACATTTCAAGCCAGGCTGGGATTCAGTGACCTGATGGGTTGCATCACATACACATTCATTAAAAACATCAGTGCCACTGGGAGAAAATTATACCATGAACTATCTCTTATGCTACAGACTTAAAAAACCCAGGCATATTTTCTAAAAATTTAAGTATTTCCATGCTGGTTTCCATTATTAAATAAAAATAAACAGAGCCTTACAGGCCAACATTAATAAGGTTTACAGTGTGGCAAATCCCTCATGTCAGACTGTCTAAAGTATCACCAATGTACCACATTTTTGAGCTTTGAAAGATTTTGTAGGAAACAGATTTGAAATTATGAAATATTGTCTGCACTGAGGACTGGTGTCTGTGCTATGACTATTTTAACTCCGTAAGTTACATATTGTGGAATCAAAAATCTCACTTCATTAAAAAAAAAAAAAATTAAAAAACCAGCACCACATTTTGCCCTCTTTAGCCTCTGCTTCAAAAATAGTCTAATGATTAACAAAGTTTCACTATACTATCAGTAATCATTCTATTTCTCCAGTATTTTAGGACTTCAAGTCCCATTGCAAACTCCCTGACTAGAAATTGATTTATACTCATAGTGAGGTGCAGAACAGGGCAACTATGTCCTGCCCTGCTTGCTGAGCTGGGAGCTGGAAGGAAGAGAGAGACCAAGTAGGAAACTGAGATTAAGTACCCTGAAAAGCTTCAGGAAAAATGCTATAAGTTAACCCTGCAGTGTTACCCATGTCTAAAAACTAGTATTTTCGTCCCTGGAATTAGAAATCTGTACAAAATGCAAATAATGCAGATACCCAGATCTGGAGCCTGTACACAGCCAGGTTTCTGCTTGCCTCTTAGGCTCTGGGATTTAGGTGTGATGGAGGAGGAGTAGTAGGAACTGCAGATCTGTACCAGGAGGCAATTTTCACCTTCTTTCTCCCCTGCACCAGTATGGTAGAATAAACAGCAGCTTTTTCACAGTTGCTTCCAGCTGTAGATATGGAGATGCTTCTGGCCTTGGCTGTTTTAGAAACTGAGTTTCCAGGTCAGGTCTTGAATGGATTTTGAATGCATATTTTTGTATTTGCTGTTTTTCCTTTGACGTTCTCTGGCAGATCATATAGTGCAATACCAATGTCTACAAATAATAATACAGGAATCAGTGGTTTTACTTTCCTTTTATTTTTCCTTTTCACTTCTAAATGACTGAATGGGGTGAGTCATGTAGCAGGAAAAAGTTAGGAATCGCAAACACTGACTCCGGTAATACATTGCTTCTATTAGCAACAATTTTTTCATGACCTTAAGACTTCCATAGCAGCATAAATATTTTAAATGGTTGAAGCAATTCAAATAATCTTAGTTAGCTCAGGCATTAAAAATGCAGCAGTGAAGGAAGGGAAGCTTACTGACAGCATTCACATTTAGATTTATAGTGGTAGTCATGACTGTGTCACTGGATGGTCATAAATTTCTAGGTGGATTTACAGCGCAGCAGTCATCTGGTAGACAAAATGCAGAGGACCAAACCTGGGACCTCCGGAACCAAAATTGGTTTTGAATTGTAGTGCTGTAAATATTTGGAACAAATCTTGCCAGGAGTTACCGCAGCACCCAGATATTCCTCAGAGAAAGAGTTGCTAAAATATTATAAATCATGCAGATTTAGTGTTTATGAGTATGCTAGTCACTCTTTGGTAAGCACTCGATTTCCAAAAAGAGGGTAGAGAAATTTTGACCGTATCTGAAAAGCTGAATAAAATAGGATTGTTCTGGTAGAGTTCCTGGGCGTGGGGAGGAGCAAGTGACTGCAAGAAAAAAATCAAAGAAAAATAATTGATTTATTTGGGGCTTTCTGAGTTGAAAATATAAAATAATATGGGGACTGGCCTGGAAGCTCTCAGACGAGTGTTTTTGTGAGATGCAATTGGAGATATATGTTGCATACATGCATAGGAATCAGAAAGAGTTGGGACTTTTAAGTAATGTATTTTAAAGTACAAAAATAAACATGGCCCTACTGAAGACCATGCAAGCTTTCTTCCAGACTGCTTTGCTTTCCTTTATGTTTGAATATATTTGTTTTCTATTTTATTTGCATTTGATGCTTTGAGGGTAAGAGCACATAGGAGATGTCATTATTATTGATAATGGAGTAACAAACAGTGCTAAGAGTGAGTTTGTTTGCAGGCTGTGTGTGGAAAAAACACTTCAGAACCAGATCAAGGATGGATTTGCTACATGAGCTAGATCTTGATGCTCTGTCTTGGCTCAAGTACAGGCTTGGACATGACCTCTCAGAGGAAGGTGGTCATGTTTGGACCATAAACAAGATATGTTTTGACTATCGTGTTCCAGGTCTTTGTGATTTGTGTGCCATGACTCAGTGAGAAATGCTATTTTGTAACTCTTGTTGTGATAGCCATGGCCCTTGGACTCACAACATAGTCAATATTCATTGAATGAAAATCATTAATTGAAGCATTATGGGTAGAATATTCCACAAAGATCTTGCACAAGTAGTATTGGCAGATTAGAATACACTTTGGTGAAAAACAGTACGTTTTACTCAATACATGCTAGTCTGTCTCATTCCTATCTTTTCCCACAGAGAAAAGGCACTTGAGCAAATGAAAGAAGGTGCTATAACTCATTCTCACAGCAGACTGACACCAAAGTTACTACTCTTTGTTTGCTCTAGTTTTCTGAATATTTAGAAGACTATTTGAATAAGTCATCCATCCTTTCCTTCAAGCTATTTCTATGTAGATTTTTGCTAGGGTCATTTTGAAACATTTTATTTTCAAAGGGAAGAACTGCCATTGTCTCTAATCTTTCTCATATACTAGCTTAATTAAATCTGATTGCTTTTTCTTTTGGCTGATGTTACCTTATTTCCAATGTAAGAATGTTACTGTCTTGATTATTTCAGTTATATTCCCAGTCAATGTCATTGCTAGACTCAGGGCTGCCCAGAATAGATCCTAAGACATGGCTGTTCCTTCTTTTCTTTCACACACAGTATGACCTGAACTTTATGTAGGCCTGTTCATATGAAAAAGTAGTTGACAAGGTGAATCAGGGTGGAAAAATCTGGCCCTAAAGCTTAACTGAAAGACATATCAGATTAATTCTCCAAAGATAAATGAATAATGTTATCATTTTAGTAAGACAAATACTGCTTTGGTCTATAGAATAAACAAACTTCCTCTCAGTCATGTCATATGATATTCATGCTGGAATTTACTTGAAGAAGAGTGAATTCCAGTTATTCATTTCATAATAAATAACTGGTGGTTATACAACACCTTTGACCACAAAGCCTTCCAAAGGCTATGTTGTGTTCTTTCACAGTTAGAAAAATACTCCCCCTGAAATCCAGAAAAGAGTGAAGCTTAAATTCAGTAGTGTGAGCAGACTGAAAACAGATAATAGGTTTTTCACAAATGAAAGGCCAGCTTTATTAGACATGATATTTTTTGCCCATTATTTGCTTGAAAAAAACAAACACTCTTGGTGTGTCACACCACATAATTGACCAACAATCACAGAAAAATTTGTTATTGGACCCGGTTTTAAAATTCAGGAACTTCTGTCCTCCAGCTCTTTATTCACAAACTTCTTTTCCTGTGAAACTTCATGAAAAAACCCAACCGTTTTAATCAACTATTTTTATTTTTTTTTCCTGGGGCAAAAAAGAAAACAAACAAAAACGGAGGACTGCAACACTTATCTGCTTTGCAATTGCAGAAATTCACTTCTGCATATTGAAAAGGACTTGAAGCCTATGGAACTCTTGAACTGAATCTGTTTCTCAGAATCTGCAGAACAAGTTTGTTCTTCTGGTTATTGAATTTATTGTTTGGATGAGTAGAAGCATATTCATGGAAAACATAAGTAAATAATGAAGTTCTTAGGGTAGCTACCATGAATAGTCATTCATGTGAAACTTCATCTGGGAAGTATGTTCATCATTCATTATTTCAGCATTGCCATTGCACAACCAGATAGTACAGAGTCAACCATATTGCCTAAATTACATGTTGCCATTACCACTAATAGCACACAGTGATTAATGCTGAAGTGCTCTTCTGGCAGATTATTTGCAGAGAGGGATATGTCTGTCTAAATCAAGCAGTAAACCTCCAGATTTACAGGCAGATAGGGAGGGTACCTGAATGACTGGCAAACAGGAAAAATCCTAATAATCACTGAAGGAATTTTTCGTGATACATTATGTGACATCATTTACTCCTTCATCTGCATGTTTTTATCTAAATGTGAGCAAACCTAGCCCACATTCCTCACAAAATAGTTATATTTTTGAAATATGAAAGTTGTTAAGCTAATACAGGTCAAACAACTCTGTAACTGTCTATGGGTAGAGTTGGAACAAACAGAATTTTAAAAGAGTTTGGATTTAACATATTTGAAGCTGAATCTTTCAAGGTGTGCTTAGAAAGCTGTAGATGCCATTAAAATCTGTATATTTGTGCTTTTGTGGAGGTTAGAGCTTGGACAATACTGCATTCCACTCACTAACACTAAGCTCAACATGAATTTCCCATACAAGGTGGCTTTTCCATATATCTGTTCAGGCTTATTATACCTCATCCATGCTTTTTACCACTTTAGTCCTCTTACAGTCATTTACACTTTGGTGAAATATGATTGAAATATCTGCTCATCACATTCTAACAGTTCCATATATTATTTCTCTTCACAAAATGAAGATTTAAAGGCCTAATTTCAGAGATGTGTTCCAAATGTAAAGCATGCATGGGTCTTTAGAAACTTGAAGTGCAGAGGCATTTACAATCCTGAGAGATTCAGCCTGTGCCTTAATATATATAATCTAAAATTCTACCTTCCAAGTGAAGAGATTTCTAAAAATGTGTATTCCTTTTTCTGGAGCCAGTATTTTGCGAGCATCTGTTTTCTTGCTTTTTCCAACAGTTTTCTTTCCATTTTGGTTTGCAAATCTATAGTAGCAGTATTTCTGAAGAAAGAAAAGATAGACTGCTTTATTTTGCACTATTTAAATCTGAAGGGAGCTGTAATGACGTTAATGTTGGTGTTTATTTCAGGGATATCTGCAGAGGTAGACCTTCCAACCAGATACGTGTAATCCTTTCTACAATAAATTTGTGCTGTAATGCTCCAAGACTAGTTCCTTCCTCTTTTTACCACCTCATCTGAAGCTTTTGTACTTCCTTGTCCCTTAAATAATTAACAGGAAGAGGTTTGTCCTTTTAGAGGTCCCTATCATTGCTACTTTTCTATAAGAAGGTCTTAGAAATGGACCTTTCTTAAAACACACTGATACCACTTGAATTCATGATATTTTTGGGGAGGTTTTAACATAGCAAGTGCAGAAGTCACAGACACCTGAGTAAATGGTATTCCTCACAGGTGAGGTTGTCTCCTGAAATAACCCTGCTTTGTTGGACTGCCATTGTTCTTGTGTCCATCCCAGGAAAAAAAATTAGTTTGTCTTTTCTTTTAGGTCTTGAGACTTTTTATATCTATAGTCTCATTAAGTTAGCTTTAGTCTTTCTGTTCAAAAATGGAGCTTGTTCCAGACTTCGAAGTCTTGACTGTCATTTAATTGATGGAAAACTTGTACTTTACTTCAATGGCCTTTGATTTATTCTCCATTTCTCTTGAACTCCTGTGCTTGATTTTTTTGTCCATGATTTTAGCTTTTTTGTTTGTTTGTTTGTTTGTTTGTTTGTTTGTTTTGTGGATAAGTCTTTGCTTTTATCCCAATCATCTCAACCATAATGAATCTCCATCCCTTCACTGGAAAAAAAAAGCCAGCCAAGATCTGTGACCAGCCCTTCAAAATCAATACCAGATTTTACCTTACATACAACATGTGGACTTTGGGACATTGAGTTTGGGGGAGGAGGTGTGACAAACGGTGTTTAAAAACAGGTGGGTTTGTGTTTCACTGAGATGTGTTGTTATTCATCCAAGGAGTAAGGGAAAGGAGCAAAGGAGGGTAAGAGGAAAATGGGAGAACTGAAATAAATTTAGTCAGTAGCATTGTATGGTAATTTACAACCTGAATGCAAAGAACACAGCAAGCATTCCGTTACTTGACTGAGAATCAGTAAAAAGCATGTTACTTAGAGTTTTAAAGAGTTTGGCAACAGAACAACTAACATGGATGATGTTGCAAGGGAGGATAAAGTACTAGGAGAAAGATTTCATAGAGATAATATTTGGCTCAAGACTTGCAAGATTTGGATATCTCCAATAGAAACACGAAGACACTAACAGGAAAGATCAAACACGCTCAATGAATTTTTATTACCTTATAAACATTGAGGAAAGCTGTCTAACCAGCTGTGCTGCTCGTCTCTTTGGTACATGAGAAGTAAAAAACCAAAATATGAATTTTTTAATCTTGAAAAATTCCACCTTAAAGTGCTTCTCTGAAATCTAGTATCTACAGTATTTTTTTTCCAGTTTCCAGCTGCTGCAGATCATTTACCACATCCTTGAGCACTGCTGCTGACTCATTGCTGCCTGACCCTGATTTCCCATTGAACTGTGACTAAATTGCTCCCCCTGAGCCCTGCCTCCAGCGGCTCAAGTGGACACATGCACTCACTGGGGCTCTATAATTTTAGTGAAAACACTTTTCTGTGGTATTAACCCCCAGAAGTTAGGATTTTGGTGCTAGAGGTCCCCAGGGGACCTTTATGTCTTCCACCTCCTCAATACAACAAGGGGCACATGTACAAACTGATAAAGACATTGGCAAAGGATGTGGCATTTTAGAGCCATGTTGATAAGCTGGTGCTTAGTCATAAGTTGGACTTGATGATTTCAAAGGTATTTTCCAAACTAGTTAATTTTGTGATTCGGTGATGCACTATCCATGCGTCTATAATGAAACCACTGCACTCTTACTGTTTAGGAAAATATGATCAGACTTCAACTGTACTTTGGCTAAATCAATTTTCTCACAGCTCAACTCCCCATCTGGAAAATGAAGCTTACTCCCTTCCTCTTACACATTGATAACCCTGTCAATTGTGTAATAAGTGCTTAATTTTTACATGTTGTCCATGGACAACATGGTGGTGCCCTGCTCCACACAAGTGAGGGCAGATGGAACTTCCTCAAAGGCAAAGAGTAAGTGTCAATAATAATAATAATAATAATAATAATAATAATCATCTCATTTTCAAAGCCAAACACCATATTAACAACAGAAAAGACCTAAATACACTTGCAGAGTACATCAAAAGCAAGTACTATATGTCTCGGTTTTTGTAAGCTGCTGGAGGTAAGGGATTAAAAAAAAAAACAAACCTGTGTTTTTAGTAAGAAATCTTGACATTTATGTAAATTTCATCATTTTCAGCAGCTGTCTGTAATGGTCCTGATGTGTTCAGTTATGGTAAATGTGGTGGAGGTGTTGCATGTGCCAGATCAGCAGTGGCATCACGGAGACTTATGATACAGTGGCTGCCACTATTGCCTCAGATTCTTCTTGTCTGAGCCTGACTTTGTGTGCAGCAACTCCTACTAATTTTCCTCCCATAGGTGGAGCAAGAAGAGGGGAATAACTTCTTAAGTAAAATGTTCTTTAAATAATAATCACCTTCTTTTTAGAATTGTGAGACTTTAAAAAGAAGCTTAGAACATCATGTTGCCCATGTTCTGAAAGGTAAAATAGAACAAAAATGTCTTCATAGTCTAAAGAACAGTTTGAAAAACAGAAAGATATGATCCAGAAAAATCCTTTTCAAGTATTGGCACTCCATTTCTCTATACTTACGTGTCAGGTACACTTTTTGCTTGTACATGAGCAGCCACCCCAGAACAGTGCCATACTTTCGTGGGTAATTTATTAAGGGCTTTCTAAATTACACACTGGCATTTTTGAGACGTTGTCTTCATGATTCCCTGAGTTTTGCATGAGGTGAAATCAGGTGTAGCACAGAGAGATTGGCCACATGAGGTGCATGTTCTGAAGTCTGCTTTCATTTAGGAGAAAAGACAGGCTGAAGTTAGGAGTGAGGAAATATATATTGCATCTGTGTCAAATATCTAATGCATAACATTAACACTGGCAAAAGAGAAAAGGCAATTTCAATGTGGGGAGGCATCTTTAGGGAGAAGGCGCATTTAAAAGAATAAGAAGAACCCCAGAGGAGTCTGGTTTTGATTTGAAGGCCCATAGCATAGCAGCCTGCTGAGAGGAACTGAAAGAGTCTCTTTTGTAACAATGGGGGCTTTGGATGTTGCACAACCAACTGAGAAGCATCCTGGGACATCCACGAGACTTCTGTGGATAAATATAGAGGAGGTGGAGGCAGCTGTTGAACTGCTCACAGCTTATGGATAGGACAAAATGTTTTGGTGCTTAGGCTATTAACCTGGTGATGACTATTTTCTGGGATCTGGAAATTCATGATGGTGGTGAGGACAGGGGGCTATGTCTTTCCCTGCTGCTGGGTTTTACCCTAACAACAAATGCTCTTTATTTCATTACCTCACAGGCCCAGGAAACAGAAGAGACTTGAGGCTGGATGTGCAGGTACAAGTCCTGTGTAGGGGTATTTCATGCTCTGAGAACTCCTGTCTGTTAAGAAGGTAGAAGTGAAACTTTCCTTTAAGTTATTTCATTTTATTCCTGTAAATTATTTGCATTAGGAAAAATAGAATAAGAAAGAAGCAAACTCAGCCAATCTGAAAGGAAAAATCCATGTATGCACACGTGTGCACACACACAGACAGAGTTAAAAATATTTGCTTTGGTGAATAGTTGTGCAAAAGTATCTGCCTTGTACATTGCCTTAACAACGAATAATAATCCCTACGTCCCTTGGTGACTGGATGTCTTGAATAAGCGTAACAATATTAATATTTCTGGCCATAATTGGGCTTTATTCAGCTTAAGGAGTAGAATTACAAGGCCAAGTTCTGCCCTCATTCAATTTCATAAGCCTTACTGAAGATGTTACAGGTACTACAGTCTAACAGAGAAATTAGTGTCACTGATGCCTTGCAGTACTGACTCCATATATCGTCATCTAAGACAGGCTTATTCTGCTATACTTCATAGACAACAAACATGTTGCAAGGATTCCTGCTAGGGATTACCTCCTGCATTCCCGAGGGTTTTCCAAGGTTCACAGCCCAGGGAGAATTTTGAGATGACTTTACTGAATGATTTTTCCAGTGGTTCCCATGGAGATATGTGGGTTGGTGTCTATGCAGAGAGTACAGCGAGCTGGCATTAGAGCCCCTTACAATTAGGACTATCTTGGCAGTGAAGTTTTCTATCCTAAGGCTTGAGAAGTGTTGCAAATTATTATTTTACTGTAAATTTCTTGGAATACTATAATTTGAGGCTTGTTAGTTAGCTAGCAGCAAGTTAGTTATGCTCATTTGTGACAATGATGGATTGTTGATATCAGTGGGAGCAGAGAAAAATTCAGAAATACTGGAAGTTTTTGGTCAACACAACCTTGGAGTATTCAGCCCACAAAGCTCATTGATTAGATTTAATTCAAAACAGAACAAATTACTGCATAATTTCTATTTTGAGAAGAAAAGATGACTCTATAACCTTTCAGGCTATGTCTAATTGGCCTCAGGGCTGATTACTGATCCTGGGACAGTCACATGGATTGGCTCATGTCTTGCCCCTTCTATAGCAGCATTATCTTGAAGAAAACTGGCAGCAGAAAGCAAATAATAAAACAGTCTGGACAATCAGAGCTCCAGTGTTCAAGCATCCTCCCAGACTTTCTGTTACTTAGCATTAAAGACATCCTCAAAGTTCATTGCAAACACTTTTCTGTGATTTTATGAAAGTGACCATTTGTTATAAAGAGTTGCTAAAAGAAATGGACAGGTTTATTAGAGTAAATGTCATTTAAATGAATGTATGGTAAGAGAGTGAGTGGGGCCAAGCGTTTTGTTATTTAGGGACTGAGAGAAAAAGTACTTTCAAACTTTTGGTTAACAAGATTTTAAGTCCAGCTCCTTTATTCTATTGACTCAGACCAAGCACATGTCACCTATGAAAGTTTCAACAGAGTCTATATGAAATAGCTTGTGCTGTTATGGACTGGACTGGTGCCCATCCCATAGTCTCCAGAGACACAATCAAAAAGCTATAGCTTTGCTCACATGGAAAGTTTCCAAAGCACAAATGGCTTTGCAATCCAGGGACCCTAAAAACTGTTTATTGAGGAATGATAATGGAGCAGCTTGTAATGCTGATGTCTGTGTATATCCCCAGTGCCTATCTCAAGAGCTCTACTCTATATCTGAGCATATGAAGTCAGGTAGTTAAATTGGAAATTGTCACTCACATGCTTTGTAATATTGGCATAGGAGCAGAGTGAAGAAGAAAAACAGACATATGAACACTGTACACATTTCCTTTTCACAGAGGGAATTTTGTGTATGAATTACAAGCAGAGTGTAGTGAGTGAACCATGGAGATAAGAAACATGGTCTAGTTGCATAAACATCAGAGGCTTCCCTGGATTAAGTGCTGTGGAACACTGGGGTCATTTAAAAGAAATTAAGAGCATGAAAGAGCTATCTTATACTATCAGCTCTATCCTGGTGAAAAGACAATTCATTAAAAATAAGTTATTTTCTGTAGTCTTCTTCTCCTGGTCCAGAGGAAAAACGTAAAGCAAGGTGCTACTTGACTATTAGAAGGCTTGTTGTCAAGCACATTATTTATTGTAAAGCTAGATATTTTTAATTTCTGCACAGTTATAGATGCACTTTTATGAAATGGAATGCTCAATCTTTTCTCATGGTAAACCCTCTTCACTTTGATATAAATTATCTTCCTGCTTATATAATGTACTAAAACCTTAATACCAGGCAGCTTTCTGAAGTAATTAGGCAGTACTTAATCACTTTGTCAACTCTCTTCTTACCCACAGACAACCACAGTATTTAAGTTCATTATCTAAAGGGGGCATGCTGCTACTTAGATCTTTCTATCTTTACTTCCAGAGCAGTTTTATTTTCCTCTTAAGGATCATTCCTCACCTGACCTTGAAAAAACAACTGCATTGATGATAGGCTATTATTACTCATTGACTGCTAATTAATGAGTGATTACTCATGACAAAACTGATTTGACTTAATCACATCTTATAATTTGATGAACTGAATACACACACTTGTGGTTTCTAAGAGGAGCAGCAGAAGAATTGGGTAACATTTGCAGCACAATATCTAGGCCACCACAGACTCTTCATGTGCAGCACCAAATCAAGGCCCTTGTGTCAAGCCCCTTGCTTTGGAACTCTAGTGACACAAGATTATTCCTGTGACTATGGAGCTTATGACAAAGTCAGTCCTTGAATTCATTGCTGGGAAGTTTTTCTCCTCATTGCTCTAAGACAAAAGACAAAAAGTGGTGAAAAATGTAGTAAAGTTTTTTCAGCTCCACACATACATAAAGGCATGATTTGAAAAGTTAAATTTGCCAATTATTTTGAGGGTTTGTAGCTCATAGTAAATAATTTGACAGATTGGGATGGAATTAATTTCAGAAGCCATATAAAAAAATAGAATGAAAACTCAGTACAGGAAGATCAATGAATCACAGAATATGTTGAGTTGGATGGAATACTCAAGGATCCCTGAGTCCAGCTCCTGGTCCTGCACAGGACAGGTCCAAGAGTCACACCATGTGCCTGAGCGCATTGTGCAAACACTTCTTGAACTCTGCCAGTCTTTGTGCTGTGATCACTTCCCCAGGGAGGCTGTTCCAGAGCCGATTCAACCTTTGGGTGAAGAACCTTTGCCTAATATCCTAACTAAACCTTCCCTGACACAACTTCAGGCCATTCCCTCAGGTCCTGTCACTGGTCATCACAGAGAAGAGATCAGTGTCCCCTCCTTGTCCCCTCATAAAAAAGTTGTAACCACGATGAGGTCTCCCCTCAGTCTCCTCTTGTCAAGGCTGAAGAGACCAAGCGACTTCAGCTACTTCTCATATCGCTGCTCCTCAAGGGCCTCCACTGTCTTCATTGCCCTCCTTTGGATGGTCTCTGATAGTTTAATATCTTTCTTATGTTGTGACACCAAAACTACATGCAGTATTCAAGGTGAGGCTGCACCAGTGCAGAGCAGAGAGGGACAAGACCTTTTAAAACATGTGGGTGTTATTCATTTCTCCTCTGAATATTTTTTATCTCCTTTGAGACCAAAATATTTGGTATGCCTTTGACAATTGAAGAGATAGGGTTGTGAAATAGCACTAGTAATGTACTTCGAGAAAGTCAGTAGAGTAACTTTTCAGGAGCAAAGGAGGAAAGAAAGAGAAGGCAGATCTGATAAGATTACAGCGCATACCAGTGACAAGCAGAGCTGCTCTGCATCAAGATGAGAGGGAAATAACTGCATTGATAAAAAGGAAATATTTGGTCACTGTCAGCTTCCCCAGAGCATCTCCTAGCAAAACAGATCTAATGAGTAAATCCACATTGGCAGTGTGAGTCATTTCTCTCAGCTGCATGAACAGAGCTTAAAGGCTATGAGCTAGGCACTCCAGCCTCTCCTATTTCAAAGCAGCAGATAATATTTTAAAGAATGGAATAATTATCTGACTGTGAAATAATACTCAAGGGGCTGATATCTAGCAGGGTAAATTATAAATCGACACCAGATAACCCGTGCAGAGAAGATGTTTGAATAAGAGCTGCACAGCCTTTGGAAAAGGAGGCAGGAGATCAGCTGGCCTCTATTCAAGCTGTGGCTCAGCTACTGAGATGTCTTGTGCAATTGCAACTGTCATTGTGGTAGTGAGACTTTAGCTGGAACCGAAATTAAAGAATCCTGAATTGTAATAGCAAAGGGTGGTTGGCCTGGTCATGGAAAACAAGGCAGACCTCCAACTAAATAGAGAACTGGCATAAAAAGAGACCTAGCCACATAGAATTAAGATACCTTTTAGACGTTTTACAAGGATGGCATTAACAAGGTAAAGACCATCTTTTTACTTTTTCCACTCTCTCATTTTATTTGTTTCTGGGAAAGTGTTTGACAGCTTAGTTGAATCTACTACCAAAACCACCTACCCAACACTTGGAGTGATTGCAGAACCATATTTTAACAACTTTCAGAAAGACAGAAATGCTGAAAAAATGCTGGAGTAGGAATTGGCTTAGTCTGACTTCATGGTATCCTGCGCCTGGCCTGGCCAAGTTCGAAAATGACAGTACTACTTATTTTTTGCTTTTATGTTTGCTTGTTTAAGTAAGTGTTTGGGATAGTTTGCAGGGAATCCAGAAAACTCTAGTATTAATCCACACAAGAGATGACTTGGAGAAACATCTGTTACTCGGAGAAGGCTACATGCAGGTGAAAGCAAAGAACTTGAGATTGTTCATATTTTTTCAGGCGTACGCTGAACAATGATATTATCCCTGATTCAGGATACCTGAAGTAAATGGATCTTGCTCATAAAGTCTGAGACACTGTTTTCATGCCTTACATAGTACTAACTCTAGAAAAACTGCTCCATGTACCAGGTTCAAACTGCACAAAAGGTTTTTCCCTAATGGAGGCTGATCCTTTTGAGCATTGCAACCATCTTTCTGTTTTCATATATTTTCACAATACTCTGGATCTACTCCTTATTTGTATGGAACTGATTAAAAATGGAAGGGTCCTGGATTTAAGATGCATGCTTAATTATGCCTACTAATAGGAAATCTTATGCTATGAGACACAGAAAAATAGTTTTGGAGTCAGACTTAAAAAATGAAACTTTTATGCAAGTTTAGTTCATGGTCTGAGCATGTCTTTTTTTTCCTTAAATATGCAATTGGATCTATTCAGTCAAGACTCTTATGAATCTGGTGAGCTCTATTAATTTCACCAAAGCAGAAATTCAGCTTGGGTTGAGCTTTAGCAAAATATTTTAAAGAAGATTTTTATGGAAAATGCTTGCTTCAATTTTCTAACCCATAAAACAAGAACCATAGCCTTTTCTGTAACAGATCCTTTACTACAGTATAATTTCATTCAGAAACTTAAATTGTTTTGAGTGACAATGATTAAAGAACATTTTACATAAGCCCCATGTGGCACATGTTAGTGTGCTATAAAATAATACTAAAATAATTAGCAGGAAGCAACTAAATATTCAAGAGAATTGTAGGAAATAGATCAGAAAAAGTTATCAGGTTAAATTCATCCCTAGTGTAATCTTACTGACTTCATTCTGTACAAAGATCTGAAATAAGCACCTCAACATACTGTGCACATGCTGGGAAGTGTCACTTTTAAGATGACCTGTTATGCCATGACCCACTCCTGGGCTCTGTGCTGAGCTATATCCTGCTGTCTTTTGTCAGGTTTATTCAGATTAGTGACATTGTGGAGGTGTGTGGCGTTACCCACAAACAAAAAGATGTCACTTTTTTATTATCAGAAAATGGAGGAAAATTTACCAGGGTGTTATGAGGCCTCTTTGGGTTTCTGGGAGCCTTTAGTAAGCAACAGCAGTGCATGTGTGTATCTGTATGTGCATATCAAGGTATATTTAGACATTAACTCTGAGAACATTTCCTCTCATTGATTAATTTATTGACTCAAGTGGTCTGCTTAACTGTATTTATCTGTTTTATCTAGTCAAATGCACTCAATGAAAACATTTTCCTGGGGTAAAAAAAACAAACAAACAAACAAAAACCCCCCACATTTTAAGCAAGTATCTAGTATGTCTAGTATTTAGTTTAATGTTGGTTAATAATTTGTTTAAGCTGCCTAAAGAATGACCAGCAATTTGCTTTTTTTGTATCATTCTGGTAGGGCACATTAGGACTGGAAGTTTCTCAGCACACCATAGAGTCTGTGATCAAATTCTGAAATACTCCATTGCAAAATAGATACAAGAAATGTGTCTATTGAAAAGCTGGGGCGGGGTGGGGGGGTGAGGAAAATGCTGGGCTTTGGGAAAAGCACAGATTGATAGAAAAGCAAAAACTCATCTTTTTTTATATATGAGTTTCAACCAAAATGTTTTTTCTCATTCAGTGAAATGAGCTTTTTTCTCATTTCCCAATGCATGGTGGTGAGCAGTTGAGATCAGTAAACACAGAGGCTCATGCAGAAGAAGTCATCTACAGTAAGTCCCTCTACTCTCTTTTCTACTTGACTTTCTACCACTCAATCCAAGCCAATTTTCCAGAATTCTAATGAGATTATTAGTATCAGATTCTATTTGCTGCTGATAATCGAATAAAGAAAGAAACCCCCATTGGTTATGTTGATGTTTTAACCTTCTACTTTGAGACTCCCTTCCCTGGCTTGTGCCCCCATTTCCCTCCTCCACACACTGCTGAGCCCTTGCTCTTCCAGCCTCCTCTGCCACTGTCCAGGCTGGTCTTGCATGAATCATAAAGGTGCCTCACTTTAATATGAACACACCTATATGGTGAACATGTGTATTATGTCCTAAAACACATCCTAACTGGCATATTTGTTATGCATATCAACATCACCCAAAACATTTCCAGGTTAGTTTAGGGATTTACTTGCAAATCACTGTGGTAATACTTTACTGGGCTTTTTCCACACATATTTGAACATGGTGCATACTCTGGATGTGAGATTACATTTCTGCAGCTGGGTAGCTGTGCTCCAAGATTACAAGCACCTTCATATGACACACAGACCCTTTTACTTTGCCCTATATGATTTCTTTTTTCTCTCCCCCACAGAAAACAAACCCAAAAACTTCCATCCTGCTGCTTACAAATAAAACTAATTTATTTAGCTTCTAAAGATTTGAAAATAAAAGGACGTGTCCCATCCAAAGACGTCTATATTATGTGTGAGAAGGAAAAGAGATATCTTTCACAAGCAGCCATAACTGTGTCTCTGACATTTGATAAAGGAGAGAGAGATCTGTTTGCATGCAGAATTCTAAAGCCATTTAATGATCAAAGAGCAATCCGGATTTTATCTTCTAGTACTTCCTCAGAAGTGATAAGATTAATTCTTTGAATGTTGCATTAGACTGCTCTACCCATAAATAGATGTGTAAAATTATGAACATTCAAGACTTGAAAAGGAATGGGAATTATTTCAGCGGGCAAAAGCAGAACTCATTTAAAATATGTATATTTTTTTCCCTCTAATTTTGAATCTTCATTACATTTTTAAAATAAAAACATGTAAAATGACAAAATTATTGTTTATATACACACCAAGAGCTGCTTGATTTTTTTCTCTCTGTATCCTTCTCTTTCATCAATGGAATGCCATGCTGATTTCAAGGTTTTCTGACATCTATTCTCTATCCTACTGCTAGTTCTGTCTGCCTTCTGCTCAATAGATGGGATGTTGGATGTGAGCCCTTCCCTGCAGGAACTCAGTTGGCACTTACAAAGTGACGGCTGTCCCCAGCAGATCAGTTCTGGAATGTTGCAGGAGATCCCCTTCCAGAAGTCAAGTGTGATGCTGGAAATGCTAGTAGTTATTAATACTGTCTGTATTTTTATGATGAAGAATTGAGAGATGCAAAACTTTAAGTCCCATTCTGACCCAAAGTGTGATTGTGGATGTTGGCGTGAGACCAAGTTGCTTGAATCTAGCAAAACCAACCCTGTTAGTTTTCGTAGATATAGTGAGACATGAAACTGATATTTTACTTAGACACAATAAGACATAAAACTCAAGTCCGATATAATTTTCCTTGAGGAAAATTAACTTTGTTCATAGTGCATGGTGTAAAACACAAAATCTTTATTCTGTCTCATACAGGCAAAAGTTAAAATCAGTAACCCTTACGATCTCAGTAACCTTCCTGTAGGTTTACATGACTGAATTGCTCACAAGGTAGTTTTAGGTGTCTTTTCTTGAAATAAATTCAGATTTTGCATGTATAATAATACAGTTGTAGAAGTAAAAAATGATTTACAAATGCATTACAGTGTAAGATCTGAAAATCTGAAAATTGGTATGCTGGTCTGCTTTTCAGCAGAGTTATTTTGGCAGCTGCAGGAAGTGTCTGTTCTAGAAAGCACAACATTTAACTTACACTCTAATGATTCTTACATTCCTGATATTTTTGTCCCCACAGTACTACATCAAAGATGCTGGTGGCATTTTGGGTATCAGGGTGAATACAGTATTTACTAACTAGAGCTATTCCTAGAGGCATATAGCCAGATGGTAGGGAATTATGGGCCTGTTCTATACTTGGATGGAAGCTCATGAGGAAAACCGGATATGGAATGAATATTTATCCTATGGAATTAGGCAGAAACGTTGCACCAAATGCCATTGTCACTGCTGATCTGAAAGAGACAAAGATAATGCCTAGAGATTACGAATGTGTTCAGGGTTCTTTATTAAAAGATATGATAACTTTAAGTCCTGGTTTTACAGAAGTAGATAAATGTGGGAGGGAAAGATTGAGGAAACTGAAGTGCATTATGATTAAGTTACTTTTGGGAGCAGAAGAACAGTCAGAGCTGGGATTATAGTCAAAATCTTCACATGCCTGAGTGAACAACAATTTCATTAGCCTGTGCTGCCACCTCATCAAGTATATCCAATGCACTTCATCAGCTAACTCCCTGTTAGCAACTGTAGCATGGGGGTTGATCGAGGCAATTCCACTCTGTAATACTACTTGTTCTTTAGCTTAAAACCAGAGGAACAAGGAGGTAGATTTGTATCAGAAACCATTCAGTCCCACCAGCTTTGAAAATTATAATCAGCTCTGAAACAAAGCTATTTTTTTTTGGTTTTGTTGCAAGTTCTTCTGGACTCCAACGGTTCAGTGTCCATCACTACCAGCCCTTGTTGCTCCTTTCCTTAAGAGTCACGAGGATCACCCTCCCATTCTAGAGGGCTTCTTTTCCTTTTTTTTTCTCCTCTCTTCTGTCTTAGGTACAGGCTCAGAAGTCTCCACTCCTGGGAAAGGGTACCAGAGAAGCAAAAGAAAGCAACAACTTGTTCCAGATGAGCAGCCTGTATAATCCTTTGGCCAATGTTTGATGCATCAAAGACCTGTCACAGTTTAACCTTTTCATACACCCCTGGTCAGAACAGATGCAAGTCAGTTGATGGGAGTTTAAAAATGAGCCAGCCGTATTGGAAGAGGGTGCAGGAACCATTCAGAGATAGAAAGGCTGAGTTGTAGTGAGGATGAGGAAGGACAAATCAAAGTTTACTAAAAAGGAGATTAAGAGATGTCTCGGTTAGTGACTACTAGAACCAGCATAGAAAAGTTGTTTGGAATAATATTGTTGAACTTACTAGATAAAAACGTAACATGAATGAATGTTCAGCTCGAGCTGAACAAATTCAACCTAAAAAGAGAACACATTTTTTTTTAACCATGAGTATGAAGTTAACCTTCAAAAGAGGTTTCCAGGAGAAGCAATAAGTTATGTACTCTGGATGGCTTTCTGAAAGATCAAGTTTTAATCAAGCCCAAAATATTGACCTAGGTACAGGTAAAATATATGTGACCCTGAAATTCTGCCTAACACCAGACACATGATTAAAAACGTATGAGACACATGATTAAAAACGTATGAGTCTGTGATTATGTGATGGAGTCCTGGGCCCAACAAATTAATCAGTGTGGTGGGATCTTGGCTGTATGACCTGATAGACGGCTTTGGGAGATGGACATGGCCTGTTCCTCTCTGTGTCTTTTACATTAGCAGGTCCTGGGGACAGAGAAGTCCAGAAGACAGATCCTACCTTGATGTAAGCTGTGGCTGCTAAATCTCAGACAAGTTCCTCTTTATACACTTTTCTGCTATTTCTCCATATTGCACAGGGTTCTTCATCCTGAAGGCAGAAACCTGTCATCCTTGTCCTCTGGGTAGTACATAGCATAGTAGTTTAGATACACTCTTAAAATACAGAAGCAAGTACAGATGTCTGAGTCCTGGGTTTACACAAAGATTCACATCAAGTCCCTGGTTCCCTGAATGACTGTACTGACCAATAAGTAATTATATACAAATGGATATTGCTATCAGCATTTTTTTGTTTGTTTGTTTGTTTGTTTGTTAATGAAGTGGTGAGTTCCAGATTAAGATTAAAGTACCTGTCTCTATGGTCTCTTTACAGTCAGGGTACATCTAATCAGCACAGCCTCACTGGAGCTGAGAGTGATACTCAGCTTATGAGCCATTAGAGATGCAATTCAGTTGCCCACACAAAGCCATTTAGGATCCTCAGAGCACCTGAATATATTCAGAAGGCTGGTAGAAATGACCTATGACTTATAGGACATTCTCAAGTCCTGGTGTGGCAGCTAGAGGCCAGGGAGGATATCCCACAACAACAAAAATAGCATTAGACTTCTATATCTGGGCAGCTCAACCCATTCCAGGGTGTCACTCTCCTACCTGTCTAGATGTCTGATGAGTATGATGGGAGTTTTGACACATAAGTAGGCACCCACATTTTGGGGTCTTAATCTGAATCTGAATGTTACCTGGACTAACTATAGTCCAGGTGCTCCATTGTTGTGATCACTGGTTTAAGTCCCAGCAGCATGTACATCCTCGGGGGCCAAAGATTTTGCCTAGATGCTAGACTGAATTCCAGGCTCATCACATATGTGTAACTGCACCCAAGGACCTTATGGTCCTGAGAGCTCTGAAGATCAGACTGGAGTTCCCCTATGAGTTGTAAACATGACTGATGTAAACCAGTGCCATCAGGAGGACTTTCCAGAGCTGCTGTTTAGAGTCAATATGCCTAAACTATTGTGCCATCCTAGTGTGGACCATTTGAATCTTATCCTAAAAGTCTTATTTATCACTTTGACATTATAAAAAAATGTATGTATGGCACAGCTTAACTAAGAATATACATATTATAGGCAGCAAACCAATGTTAACACCATTATCTGTGATGGGGAGAAAACCATTTATATCACTAATGAAGAAGAGAGAATTTTTTTAAAGCCTGTGAGGCAAAGGAAAGTTTTTTAATCACTGTCCTACTCTTAAGAACACCTAACAGTATCTTTAATGAGAACTACTTTTGAATTTTTGTAACAACTCTGGAGTCCTTTTCATCACTATATTATGGTGAGAGAACAGAATTGAAAATTTGTAACAGAAGTTTTCACTTCAGTCAAGGAAGGATCACTGAGGCAGATAAGCTGGCTAAGGAATGATTGCTGACACTAACTTTCTCACAACAATAACAACCGAAGACTGTGCATCTCCCACTGCAGACAGTTTTAGTTGATATAATATCTACTACACAGTGACTGATGAAGTGAACAGAGAAAGAAATTGTCAAAAAGCCAACTGGGAAGAGAGCTAGCAGAAAACAAGAAGGAAAAATGGCAATAATTTTAAGCCAGAAAATTAACATTTCTTATGTTAATGTTAATGTCCTACCTGCTAACTCTTTTTTTTTCTCCCTTCCCTGTCACAGTTGATCCTGCTCTGCTAAAATTCTTTGTGAAATACATATCCCAGCTCTGTTTGTTCTACCCACATTGAAAGCCCCAGTGAAGAAAAATATTATTCAAAAATGTAACAAAAGTAGATTTAATTGGCCCATGCTACAATGAGGAAGATGAGTCTTTGGTTTTGCTGCCCTACCCCTCTTGCCATTATTGCTGCCATGCATTCTGTCCCTGTGTAGGCATATGCCAGTGGAGCACAGGCAGAGCCCTGTGTGCCTCCCACATCACTGCAATCTTGTCCTTCAGCAGTAGAGGTGCAGTGCTTGCATCACATGCAGTAGCACCACATGGCTTCATCCACATTATGTTTCTTCAGGGCAGTTTTGTGGAGGTTTTGTCCTGTATGTATGTGGGGAGCAATGCAGAAGGAACTGACTGAACAGGTGTGGTGTGGTTAGTGGATCCACACCCATTTCCTATTTTACTTACCTGCTGTGATTTCTTGACTCTTGCCAGCAAAAACACCTTGCCAGGGAAGTAAGGTCTCAGCCCCAAGAATAAACATCTCTTGTGTCTCAAGGAGATTCTCCCCTTTTTTACTGGGCTGTTTAGAGGACAAATACCTCCCAGACAAGATCCATTTTTACTTCCATGATGTGGCTGTGAGAAAGGTGTAGCAGAGCACTGCAGTGGGAGAGCTGGACAATATGCTCTTTGTTTCTAGAACAATGAAGCCTTTTTCTGACTTGAGCAAACACTTTACCCAGCAATACTATCCTTGGCACTACTACTACAGAGTTCCCAGCTTCCATGGTCTAGGAGGGTAGATTAAGTTTCTCACCTGAATAATCACTCCAATAGCCCTTGTCCAACCCAGGTGTCTCTGCAGAATAAAATATCATCACTTGCTGCAGTCACTGATGTTCTTTCCTGCTGAAAACTTTTTGAAAGTTTTGATAAAAACTTTTTTTTTTTTTTGGATGCTCATTTCCCAGTCACTGCTAAACCACTTAGTTAAATGTGTTCTCCAGACCAGTCTCACTGCTGCAGATCTCAGTTGTTCACATCAATAAATCCAATCTTGTCATGCTGAAGAATGATATACTGTAGTTTTGTTTAATTTCTTGTCTTTCTCCCACTGGCCTACCAAGAAGTCTAGAATCACCTCTCCCATTCCTGTCTTGATTTTGGACTGAAAATTGTTGTCTCAAACGATATTTAAATTGCTACAAACAAATTGGTTTTGTCCATCAGCATTTCATGCTTTTCACCTTTCCTGAGTGGAGATGGTCTGTTGGATATTTTCTTCAGACATGGCTCAGCTTGGTGAGAACTCTTCCTGTCCCAAGCCAGTGGCATGGGCTTTTGCTGAGATGCATAAAAGGGACCTAACTCTGTTTTGAATGCACAATTGGAAGAGAAAATAATGATTAAGATTCATAAAGCAGTGTGGGAAGGTATAAACCTTAGAACTTGAGGCAGTAAGTAACATTGAAAGAACATTGAAAAACAGGACTCTCAAAAAGTGAGAGAGGAACATATTTTTAGTAATCTGCAGGGAGAGGCCATACAGTTTTCCATAAATTTCTATTCTTATATGTTTCAGCAAATTGTCCCTGGAGAGGCAGCAAGTACTGTAAGGGTAACTTTAAACTCTGTTTTCAAACTGAAAGTCATTTGCACTTAAAAATCTTAAACCCAGCTCTGCACACCGTGCTTCAGAGCAGTAGAGGGGCACTAGATTTGAACTATCCCTCTCTAAGCATTTCTTCTTCCTACCATGTCAGAGGAAAGTTTTATGAATTTCTGCACCCAGCTGCATCTTTTTGATGGGTATGGCCCATCTGTTCTCATCTTCCCAGTGATGGAGGCCACATTAGATGTCTTTCCCCTCAGGCATCAAGTTAGTTCTAGGGAAGGTGTGTCCAAGGAGGGCTACAGAGAGAAGCTGCTTTTCTATTTCCTGGTTGGAGCTAACTGGAAAAGGTCAAAGCAGCACCATTAATCACCCTGTCATGTGATGGATGGTGATATCCACTCCTTTCAATGGTTTCTGTTGCAACTCCTTCCTTATGTCAACTCAAAAGCAGCCAAAACATTATGTTAACCAGTAATTTATTGAGAGCTGCAAGATAATTCACTCTGTTAATAAAACACAGTGGTTGACATGATGAGGATGAGGCCATAATAAACAAATGAAGTCTCCTGACAGTAGAATGGATGAGGTTGGTTTCACTGGACATCTATCAGCAGCTCTCTTCCTGAACCTCACTCCTCCTCATCACAGAGTTCCTTCCTCCTTCCCAGGAGTTTCCTTTCAGCTTCTGTCTGTTTGCTGCTGGAGCAAATCTTCCATTTGCAGCCTGCTGTTCTGGTGTATCTCACTGCCTTTGGCAGAGTGGGAGGAAGTACTTCTGTCAGTATGGAAAGGCTGTCAGGAGCCTTCCCAAGCTCTTTGGAAACACAGAAATTGCAGGCACTGTGTGCTGCTTCAGCATCTTCTTTTTCTCCTGTGGGATGGGGAAAAAGGGCTGGTTATGACATAGAGCTGCAGAGTGAAAGGAACAAGTGTGGGATCCCCCATTCGTTTGACAGCATATGACATTTAGCCAAAGAGGAGAGCATTATTCCCCTCTTCAGCTAAAGAAATTTATTGTGGAAACAAACATTAAGGCTTTGAGAACGCCTACCCCCAGCTGCACCGGAGGGCTTGGTGACACCCTCTTAAAGCACTGCACTGGATTTAGGAAGAAATGCCTTCTGTGGGAAGGTTTATCTGAGGCGCAGCACTTCTTAGCATGACTATAAAGAGGAACTTGTGTGGACCAGACGTCTCGGGCTCTCTCCTCACCATCCTGCAACTTACTGAAGAGGCTCTGTGAAAGCGATTCTTATCTGCAGAGTGGCAACTCTGTGTAGGTCTTTGTTCAGCTCCACAACCCACTGGCTTGTAGACACTGTAGGAGTCCTTTCGTCTGGGTAATATATCTGCTGGTCCTGAAAGAACATCTTCCTTAATGCTACTTTGAATCAATTTTATTGCATAACAACCTAAGAATACATTTGTTTAAAACTGTAGATTTTTAAGATTGAGTCATACTTCTGAAAGACCATCCTTTGTCACTTCTCTTTCTTTCCAGTTCATATTTCATCTTAAAATTATAATTAAAACTGGCAAGAGGATATGAGGGAGGAGGTCACTGGCAAACATAAAATGGCAAAGTTTGCTTCCTTACCTACCTTGAAGTATGTCTTGTAGCTACACTAAAATATTACCCAATAACTTATTTTTTCATAACTGAAACCAGGATTCTCCCCATCAAATTTCTCTGGCAGAAGAACAGAAACAGTTGCAAGCTTCTCTGCCAAAATGCTAATTACTCCCTAGAGAATCATCCAGTTATGCAGAAACATGGGCCTGTTTATGTCCTCTGCATAATGCATATAACATAACTAAAGCACCTTTTCTGTTTCTTGCACAGTAAATCTGTATATCTGAGTTAATATTATGGAAGCTCCACTTCCTGAAGTTGCAGAAAAAAGAAACAAATGAATGCTCATTACAGGAATGCAGAGAAGTCATCATGGATTTCAAATTACAAAAATTTGCATGTCTTCTCTGTATGGCAGCCACATACATATTTCTGTCTTTTACCAACTGTCAGTTTCTTAAGGAATTGCTGTGTAAGTCCAACATGGGCTCACTACCAGCTCAGAAACAGGCAGAATGGATGGTGAGGTGAAGAGATGCTCCTCTTTCCTCTTCAAAGGTAATTTGAGGGAATGGGAGTTTCTGTGTGGGAGAATATGTGATGCAAGAACAATCTAAAAATATTTCTTTTTGCTTCCATAGCAACTCCCATGCTGGCATGTCTTTGAATTCGTTAATTCATTCTTTCAGCTCTCTTTGTGGGCTTTGTCCGGTTTGCAGAGTTGCAAAATGATCTTTCCGCCTGTGTTTACAGATGTGTGCCTGCAGTCTGTTCTGGCAGCAGGGTACATCCTACACCCCCAGGGAGATCTCCCTGCAGCCTGCCAGGATTTCAAGGGGGCTTATGAAAAAGAGGGAGAGCAACTTCTTGCATGGATAGATAGTGATAGAACTAAGGGGAATGGCTTTAATCTAAAATGGGAGAGAATTAAATTAGATATTAAGATATTATATATATATATATTTAACTAAGAGGGCAGTGAGACACTAGAACAGATTGCCCAGAGAAGCTGGAGATGCCCCATCCCTGGCAGTGTTCGAGGCCAGTAACCTCTAGTGAAAGACATCCCTGTCCATAGCACGGCTCTCGGAACTAGGTGATCTTGGAGGTCAGTTCCAATCCAAATCATTCTATGGTTCTGTGATTCTCTGCTGGAAACAGCACTTGATAGGGGAAAGGGTGATGGCCCTTATCACACACAAGAGTCAAAGGACAGCAATTGTCCTCTGTAAACTGCTCTCTTCTTTGCATTCTGACTCATGCTCCTGATGACCCAAAAACATCAGGAGGAAGGTCCTGATAACTCTCATCTCATGGTACACTCTTGTAAAAGATGTTTTGCTCACATTTTATCTCTATCTTTTCTGTGATATAAAGGTGCAATTCTGAAATTTATGCTTGCAAATGCTTCTGCCTTGTGTCTGATGGCAGCAAGGATATAGTACTTTTTTTATAAGTTATAAGCAGAGGCTGGAGTGAAAAGTAATGTAGCAGGACAGGTTTTATTGCTTTTCATAATTTTGTTTTTCATATTTTCAGAGTAATTTTATTATTTTAGAGGAAGTGTGGGTGTTTCTGGAAATTCACTGAGGGTCAATAACAATTTCATCCCTACAAGGACACTTGTAAACCTTCTGTGTTGGCAGGTGAAGCAATGCTGGGTGAGCAATTGGTCTTGCTGGCACATATTGTGCTTCTCTGGGATATGGAGGGTTCAAACAGCCACAGCATGTCCACCTCTCCAAAGGCTATGGTGAGCAAATGCCTCAGGGCTGATTTGGATTTATAAGAGGAGCAGTTATACTGCACAGTGATAACTACAAGGTGAAAACCAACCTACTGGCAGTTCTGGTGGTGGGAAGATGCTGCCAGTGAAAGGTCTGCAGTAGTCCATGTGAGTAGCTCTGAGACGAGGGTCCCATTGAGCTGGGGAGGTCCATGTCCCATTCAGGCCCTGGAAGCAGGAGGAATCATTCTCTATTTCTTGAAGCCCAGAACCAACACACTTCTTATCCCAAGCTTCTGACATCAAAGCTGGGAATATTTATTTCAGAGAATTGTCCAAAATCTTTTTTCACAATTCAACAACTTCTCTCAGACCCCAGACTTTTATATCCTCCTTTATCAAAGGAACAGAGACTTAGCTGATGTGGCCCAAAGGCTGATGGACTGTCCTGTGTGTTCCCGTTTCTTAATATTTTGTCACCCTTAGGATAGATGATAAAATTTATTTTGATCCTCTTATTCTTTTGACTTCAGTCTTCAACCTAGAAACTCATAAAAATCAAAAGCCAGTGTACATATCTAAGACAACACAGTTTCAAACTGTGATGTGATAAAACAAAGTAACAGCAAAGCTCTCGGGAAGATGTCATTTTAACAAATTCAAAACAGCTGCTCTGCCATCTAGTGTCATTGAATAATGTCTGCTAAGCTCCAACTTTCACCCTGGCTGCTGAAATACCTCTACCGTGTACATTTCCTTCCAGTAGGCCTTTCAGGTCAGGAACATGCCTCTATCTGTAGGTCACAGGGAGAGGGAAGGAAGTCAGGAGTCGTGTCTGTTCAGAAGCTCTCTGGTGGCATTAAGGTGAATGTAATTTGTCTCTCACATAAAAGGACTGTTGCTTACATGGAAAGGTGAGCTACACAGCTAGGCAGATCTGAAGAGCTGCTGACCTTCTCCCAGAGATTTGTTAGCTCTATTTAGAATGTTACCCACATTCTTTATTTTAGGCAGGTAAACAACAAGCCTGTGAGGAAAATGCAATCATTTCAAGTCTACCAGATGTTCATTTTGCCTCAGGTATTTTCTGTTTCATAGTATGAGGTCATCTCTAGAAGTGAAAAATTGCCTAAATAAGGCCATAGAGGTCTGAATGTTAGGGGTCTTCACTGGATGAAAATGTATTTGGCTTTTTTTGTTGTTGTTTTGTTTCTTTGGGTTTTTTATTTCTTTGGTCTTTTTATTGTCTCTTTGTATCAATGATATCTCCGCCAAATGAACTTATATTCATTAAGATCAGGGAAGTGTATTTTTTTTTTAAAAAAAACAAGTTAAAAAACACAAATGATAAATATTTTTGTATTGTTTAATGCTGTAGGTATGTACTTAGAAATAGTTTAGAATTTTTTTTTCCCCCAGGGCCAAATACTGTTCTTGTCTGGAGAATCAGATATGTGGCAATTAGGAATTATTCATGTCTTCTCCGTTTCTTACCCAGACCAAATCTCCTTACTTAAACATTGTCATGATAAATCTTTAGAAATTGTCTTAATTTGCCAGAATAATGCCAAATTAAGATCAGTGCTCCCTACTTCAATTGATAACAGATGTTTGGCTCCAGTAAAAGGAGTATGACTTAACACATCTTTGAAATGTCACAGGTCTTTGTATTCAGAAGTAGAAGCCATGCCAGAGCAAACCAATGTTGTCAATAGCAGAGCTAAAAGAAAACACACAAAGCACAAGACAGTGCATTTCAGAAACTGAACAAGTGTGGTTTGGAAAAGCTCAAATTTGAAGCCACTAAAACCTTGATACAAATCCTGCAGTGCAGTCATGGTCTGCTTAATTTAGGAAACTGATGAGAAATACTGCCTTAAATCTTTCTTTCTCAAGCAATCCCATGAGACTGCCACTTTGTGGGGACAGACGTGTGATGAGGCAGTTTTTGAATTCCTAGCCCAAATAGATTCTCATCCTAAAATAAGGAGGGGAAAAAAAAAAAAAAAGGAAATCCTTTAGGATTATAGACACTGATTTTATCTTACCATAACATGTCTAAAAGAAAGATTCTTACAGACTCCTGTTTTTTTGGCAGGGTCTCTAAATCCACATTTGTTCCAAAAAAGTACCCTAGTGTGAAGTGTTTTGCAGAAGACTCTGGAGCCTCATGAGTTGGCCCTGTGAACATAAAGAACTTTACTGTGCTGTAGATGAATGAAGAGATCCAGATTTTACCTTTCTGTCCAAAAGACAACTAGATT
Organism: Hylia prasina; assembly: GCA_013397195.1. Taxonomy (NCBI): domain Eukaryota; kingdom Metazoa; phylum Chordata; class Aves; order Passeriformes; family Sylviidae; genus Hylia; species Hylia prasina. The sequence continues at coordinate 410,548 of VYXD01013433.1, read as the reverse complement.
TTCAGGTTTAAAATGACAGCCAGATATCAGCCAGGTTAGTGCATGGGTGCTCTTTACTCTAATGTGTTCCAGTTCTCAAAAGAAATAAATTATCCCCCCTCATAAAAATTGAGTCACGTTTTGTTTTTATCACAATAGTCCCAGCTGTTTCAAATAGCTGGCACTAATAATCTGTGGTTTAGAACTGATTAGCATCCTATATCCCTTCATTTCTAAAATGGAATTTTAATCAGATTGTAATTCCTTGAAACCTCCATGTCAGTAAGTACTTCCCTAACCATTAATCAATTAAATTTTGCCCTCAATTAAGCTGCTTAAATCCTCTTCATATTACTGATTGATAACTTTCATTGCCTCCAGCATGTTGCTGACACACTGTTGAGGGGGGTTTTTTTAACATCAGGGCCATGACACTATTTTAAAACTGAGAAAAAGAACAGACGTTTGCATTGCTGCTGTTGTGGCTTTTCAGCTTTCTCATTTTAAATCCCTGTTTTCTTCAGGGATTTGAAAGTGGGTCATAAATTCATTCCAAAGAGAAATCACTTTCATTGGTCTAATCATGCAAGTACTCAATGTCTCTTCTGGGAGGCCAGTTCTTAGCGTGGAAGTAGCTTAGCTCCTTCTGCTCAACCCCCCTGCATTATTTTTTTATGGTGTTTATGCCTTTTTTTTTTTTTTTTCCATTTTTGTTTGGCTGGTTGCTTCTGATGCTACTGTGATGAAGCATAAATAAATTTTTCATAGGGAAGTTGTTAAGTTGTGACTCTACAATACAGAAGGATAATAACTGAAAGAAAATGAAGTTCTTTGGCTTGAGGTGAAATGCTTCCTATAATACATTACAAACTAGTTTACTGGAAATGTGAAGAAGCTAAGTTAATACCTCAGATAATCAATAGCTTTAATGATTTTTCAGGACAGCAACATGCAAGCTAAGGGAACAACTCTGCAATCCTCATTCAAACTAAGGAGATTTAAGTCTCTGGGACTGGGTCATATATCAACGGTCAGTAAATAAAGGAACACAAAACATGCTTCTCAGAACAGAAGGTTTTTTCGGGTTAACTCAGAATTCATGTTGGAGACACATCCTTTCTTAGGTACCACTTCTTAAATATTTTATTTCCCTGAAGCAAAATGGCTGCTTTGCATGTTAATTTACAGCAGCACATGTCTTGTGTTTCAGTTTTAACCTGGTAGCATGTTCCAGATTTGATCTAGCTGTGCATTTAAGTAATTATCTGGAAGGCAGAGTCAGAGACAGTAACAAAGTCTGGAATTTAGCCACCAGAATACACCAGAGGAAGATAAACCCTCACAGCCCCAAGGTAGCAAAGAAATCACCTTGAAAGAATAAGCTGAGTTCTCCTCATGTCTTGCTACAGATGTAAAACNAGGAAGGAAGGAAGGAAGGAGCCAGTGGCAGTTCCTCGAGTGGCATTCCTCTGCTCTCTGCAAGAACTTAGGATATTTCTTTCTTAATCACCTCTGGAGATCAACCTCATCTTTGTTTCACTTCTACCTCATTGTAGTTATGTTCCTTACCTTGCTATGTGTCATTCAGGCTTCTAGAAGACTGATGTTTGAGGCTAAAGGTGTATTTTGGTTCCAGATGGGAGCTGTTTTTGTTGTTGCAGTGTAGTTTTTCCAAGTTTAGGGAAAAAAATAATAATAATAATAAAAAGATTTAAGTATTTATAAATTCGTTTTTTTTCTGAGACATTNTTGCATGTTAATTTACAGCAGCACATGTCTTGTGTTTCAGTTTTAACCTGGTAGCATGTTCCAGATTTGATCTAGCTGTGCATTTAAGTAATTATCTGGAAGGCAGAGTCAGAGACAGTAACAAAGTCTGGAATTTAGCCACCAGAATACACCAGAGGAAGATAAACCCTCACAGCCCCAAGGTAGCAAAGAAATCACCTTGAAAGAATAAGCTGAGTTCTCCTCATGTCTTGCTACAGATGTAAAACAGAAAAAGAAACAAACAAACAAAAAAACCAGACCCCAAAACTTCAAGCATTTCTATAATGATTGCTACTGCTGAACCTAATTAACTCTCAGTATGTGCCAGACATAGCAGACCTGATTAAAGTCTTCTGTTTTGGTGTTAAAAGATAATCCAAGACCTTTAAACTTTAATTCAGATGCCTATGATTTTGTAAGAACACCTGTTGTACAGAATATGCTAATTAGAATTTTTGAATTAAAATGGTTTACATCACTNATAAAAAAATTTAAGTATGCAATTCGTTTTTTTTCTGAGACATTCCACTTTGCACCAGAGCACACTCAGACCAACAGTCATGACCTTGGTGTATCACAGTCCATGGTTTTGACAGGAGAATCAGTAGCGCAAGATGTTGTGTAGTAGGAAGGGATTCTATGCTGAGTTAATCAAAATCTGCAATAGGACACATAAGATGGCTTTGATTACAGTTCATGTCTCAAAGACTTTAGTGTTGGGAAGAAAAAGGGCAGCTTGCTTGCTTTTATTTTGAAATAGCTCTATAATTTATGGTAGGTTCCTAGCTTAGTTATTGGAAAAAGACGTAGTATTTTTGGTATTGTCTTGTTTGCTATAACTCATCAAATCTCCCAACATTTCTCTATAAAGATTTACCTAAAGCAATCCTTTAATAAGTGGCACACCTCCGGATTTGTTTCAGGGAAGTCTTTTCCACTTCTTCTGACTCTAAATTCTGCTGTGAACACCAAGTGAGGAGATGGAGAACCAGAAGTTTCATTTATAGCTTTCTAAGACCATAGAAATAATCCCAGGGGAATTTTGAAAGAGATCTTTCACTACCTAACTCTTCTCCTGGAAAGTAATACCCTGTCAAAGCCAGGTGTTCAATGGGACAGCTAGTTACCTGATGCTTTGTTACAGTTTTTATAGGTGTGACAAAGCAACTGTATGCATTTGTTATTGCCAAGAGTATTTTTTGAGAAATTAATTTGAATTCTGACTTAGAAGTTTGTTGGGCTGATTCAGATGGCCATTTTTTCATAACAGAAAATACTTACAAATATGTGTGGGAGGTCCTTCAGAAGTGCAACACGATTTTTCTTTGGACACCATTAATATTTCAGGTTGACACTGTGTTAGAAAAACACAGAAACCGTTTTTCCTTGACATTTGTGTTATGCTGTCAGAAATTCATTTCAATGGCAACAAGAAATACTGGTGCAAACTGCACCTTTTGGTAAAGGGAAATCCTGCTGTACTAAATCTTGACTGTAACCCTGAAATCCTAAACTGAGAGAATACTTCAAAGGACTAAGTTTTACTCCTGCTCTCGCATCAGGCAATCAGTAATGCATAAGTATTTGCATATGTGAAAAGCTGGCGCAGTTGATACAGTGATAACAAAGCAAGGTTATAGAATTTTCATTGTTGCCACCACCCAAAGTTCACTAAAATGAAAAAAAAAAGTGTCCTTTACAGGTTTTTTTTACTCACTTGATAGATTTTGACACTTTGTCATTTCTATTTTCAGGGGTTTTTTGCAGCAGCAGCTGTGAAATACATCAATATATGAAGAGAAGTCAATGATTTACACTATAAATTTTGTATAGCTGTTAGTAAAAGCAGGACTTCATTTCCCTTTGTGGGATAATATTTCTTTTAACCACTACTTTTACTTAGGCCTTTCCCTTTCTCTCTGTCCATTGCTTGTTCTATGCATATTTGCCTTTATGTCTGTGCTTCCCTTTCTGTTTGTCATTCTCGGTCCTTACTTTTTCTCAGTATTTGCCTTTCTCATGCATGCCTTTAATGTACCTTTGCTTTTCTTAAATATTTCTATGTGCATGTATTCTCTGAAAGTGCGGGGTTATGTTTGGCAATCAGTAACTCAGCGATTGAGTAACTGATCACACTGAATTAATGCTGCATCTACAGTATCCTCCCATCACCTTTCTCAGCCTGCTTCTTTCTGGCACTCTGAGGATTTGTTTTACTACTGTGCCAGGGTAAGAAAATAGCATAAGCTTGCTCTGAGATAGTTGTTCTCTCTGCTGTGGTCTAATTTGCTCCTTCTCAGTTCTGCATATTTCATCTCCTTGCCAGAAGCTGTAATATCCTCCCTGCGTTGTCTGCAAATGAGCCCATACATTTTTGGTGAAGTCCTGTCCTTATACTCCACAGTGAGCCAAAGGGAATGTGCTGGTCTTGACTCTGCTTGAGGATGTTCAGATTGTGTTAATGCTATAGGACTGGCACAGACTATTACCTTAATATATGGTACATGGTAACATGCTTCTGCTGTGATTCAACATATCAGCCTCCTTACTACAATTTTTCTTACCATTTTGTGGGGCTCAGAACCTCATGTGGGTATTATTTACAAAGCTAAGATTTTTACCCTTGCTGTTATTGATTTTGTATGAGGTCTTCTAGGAATAAAACATAGACATTTGGCTTATATTAGTAAGAAAGACATACTGTGCTGTAGTGCCTGAGAGGCTGCAGCATACAGTAAGATTTGCTGGACAGCCTTGTTGATTCCTATGGATACATCAATTCCCATACATTGTTGACCAATATTGCCTCTATCACCGGCAGGAAATGTGTGGACAAGTAACTGAGTTGTCAGCTTGAGTAAGAGAATGAAAATAGACATAACTGCACATATTCACATCTTGTAAAGGTCAGTCATGCAATGTTCCCTTGAAAAGAGTAATTGCTTTTTTTCCCCTGTTTCTAAAGCAAAACTTCAAGTCTTAAAAAGGAACAACACAAAATATTTATGACTCTGGAAATCCTTTCATAAAATGAAGATCCCATTCAGCGGCTTTCCATGTAAAACTAGAAATATTTTAGGAAGTTAACGGATACATGGTGATGGAATAAAAATTAATGGTCAGTGACTGAATGGCCTTAAGTCAGTTTCCTGACTCTTTTCCTAGTGTTTAATAGGCTGCTGAATGTTTGCAGTATCAAGTACAGCTTCAATTCTCTCACCTCCCAGCCAGTCTTCCTGGCTCCTTGAAGTCAGTGTTTGCATGGGAAATCCAGGTTTCTGCTGTTTGGTCAGGTAATGGTTAAAGTCATATGCAATGGCTACTGGAAATCTCCCATGGATCAGACACTGCACAGTCTGCATTCATGGATTCCCTGTACAACACAAAGAATGCAAAGGATCCTTTGGACAGGGCTAAGGATTTTTTTCCTAACAAACAGGCCAGTGAGCACTGAATTTTATTGGAGAAGCTGAGAAGCATCAGCAGAGATCTATCTACATAGGGGCTAACAGGAATGAATAGGCAAGCAACAGAGTGGGAAAGGCAGTATCCAGTGCAGTAGGAAAAAAAGACCAGAAGTGTGAGTGGGGGCTGTGTATTCTACAAGGCAGGAAACAGAGGAAGTCCCTAAAATTAGAAAGTCCTTCAAAGAAGGTACACAAACAAGATTTTTTCAACAGAGAAAGGTGACTGGCATAACAAAAATCTTAAAACATATTTAATTTCAAAATCTGTCCACTTCAGATCCTAATAAACTCCATTTCATACATAAAAAGTGTAAGCAATCAAAAAGGAAGTAGCTTCCAGGAATGAAGTAATTTTATTTATATTTACAAATGCACACACGCAAACATCCTCACCCATTTATTTCTGTACACACAAGCCCACAACACATGTATATTTTTATTACTGTGCTCTCAAGGATGTAATTCTGGAGTGCTTGGCTGAGCACCATGGTCCTGACCTGTCAGCAAAGAAGGTTTAAAGCAGACCTGAGGTTTGGAAAGTTTCCATCTGCAGACTGGCTTGCATGGCTGGCTATGCACAGGAGAGCTGTGGTGAGACCAAAGAGGTAGGCAATTGTTGGCCTGGGGCAATGATATTTAAAACCATCCACTTTGTCAAATGCAATATTTTAAGACTATTCTTTCAAATGCCTTGCTTCCTCCAAAATGTCACCAAGGAAATTTTCCCTCTAATGAGGCTGACAGTTGTAGCAAGTCTCACTGCCCACAGAAGGGACTGGGTGATTCAGACAGGCAGTGATGATCAATGAGGAATGCTTCATGTAGCATGTCACAAATGGAACAGAAAGGTTAGGGATATCTGAATGAGGGTGTTGAGCTGTCACCATCAGCCTTTCCTCCTGGCTTCATTCTGAAAATTGCAGGGAAGTTGTGCTCTTCCTCCCTCAAGATTTGCATGCATCAAGGATTCTTTCTGACATTTCTAGTGGAAGCAGCTAGAAGAAAGAGGGAAGTCACACAGCAGAGTGTCTCCGTGTGTTGTGCTGTTGCCAAGCAGATTATGTGCTGTAATCTGTAAGCGCTGAACTGTGTTTGAATTACGAGGAACCTCTCCCTTGCTTTTGTTTTAGCCCCCTGGGAGAGGCGATATTTCCGGACTGCTAATGTCACAGCGTGACCTGTTAATAACCTGCCAGAGCCTTCCTCACTCTGCTGCCTCCCGCTCCCCCAGGACCCGGCAGCTGCCGTCACATGGATCGAATGCCTGCCTTCTATGTGCTTCATTGAGAAAAATTCAAGCATGTGGCCTGAGGTTCCCCTGATGACTGTCTGGGGATGATGATTTCTACCATCTGTTCTGGCTGCCTGTGGCTCCCGGAAACACCGAGGTGTATGTTGCTTCTGGCCATACGTGGGATTCCTAATGAAACCTCAGCTGCTGTCCAACTGTCTGTGAATATCAGATGGGTTTGAATTATCTTCCGCCAAGAGGGGAGGAAGAAGCACTTTGTTTAACTCTTCAATCTGAACCACTAGACAGCACATGCATAATCACAGGGTACAAAGCTGATGAATTATTAGCACCTGCACATCACGGTGGCAGCTGTAGTGTTTGCACGTGTGCTGGGTCTGTCTGATTGAAGATGCCCGGGCTGGTTGTTTTCAGGCTAAATATAAAGCCTCGAGTGAAATTCATCTTACTTTAGCTCACTTGGAAACCTTGTAATTATACCAGAGACTTTTTTGATCCCTTCACTTCTGAATTGTGTTAAAGGCACATTTCAGACATATAAATTGTATATCAGTATATGAAAAAGGCTGCTTATCAAATGTTTTAAATGTAGCTGAAGAATAACAGCATTTCCAAGGTTTTTTATTGAGATAGAGGAAGTCAGGGCAAATCGATATTAATTTTGATATATGAAAGAGACTTCTGTGCAAAAAAACCCTTGATAATTACTTACCTCACTTCTCTTTCAGGATTTGACATCCTGCCTGTTATTTTCCTTGCAATCGATCATTTAGAAACTTTTCCTCAATGTTTGATGAATACCAGATTTTAGTGGATGTTGAGGGTCACTATATCACCCAGAAGACCACATCTTAACAGAATGGATTTGGCATTCTCTCTTGTTAGAATTGTCTAGACTTCATCCCTTGATATTCACACTGTTTTCTCCATTGATATACATACTATTCTCTTTGAATTAATAGACGCTCTCAGTAAAAACTACAATGAGTTTTATGCTGTCGGAAAAATTATGTACACAATCAGTCCTGGAGCAGAGAAGTTATTACAGAGATGCTGAATGGATCAGCAGTAACTGCTTACATTTCTTGCAGTCATTGTTCAGGCAGAGATATGCAGAATATAAGACTTGTAAGAGAACTCAAAGGGAAAAGGAGAAAAGGAAAAGGAAATGGAAAAGGAAACGGAAAAAGGAAAGGGAAAGGGAAAGGGAAAGGGAAGAGATACCTAGTAGTGACATCCTTGGGTTGATAAACAGTAAGGGAAGAGTATCAGTGCATGGTACTGGATGCTTTGAATTTTCAGATTCAATTTAAACACCTCTGCATCATGACCTCATGCACATATTTTTAGAGGCCGTTTTTCTACTAATATTGTGGATGTTCATCAGAGAATGTAAAAACACTTAGCAATGGATTATCAAAGGGCGTTTGATTGTTTTTGCTTTTGGAGCTTTTTTTGTTATGCCATGAGACGTTACAACAACCTGAAAATGCATTCAGCAGCTAGTGCAAAGGCATGGGGTGGGAGCCAGGTTCCCACCACTGCTGGAATTTCTTCCTCTTGTTGACTGACTCATGCAGAGAAGTGCACATACCTCTTGCATATGCATGCTGTCAGAAATCAGTATTAGAAGGCTTGAAAATAAGCAGGAGCAGAAAATTCAATAAAACTTGGAAAAATATTTCTATTTCTAATTTTCTAATTTATTGATCCT
>VYXD01013433.1:293777-402336 GCA_013397195.1 Hylia prasina | reverse complement strand
AAAAATAACCAATCAAAGACGCAGGAGCTATATACAGAAACATTTTGTGTATTTATTTTCTCCAACCTGGAATGACCCAGTAGCTACGTCTGCCTTCATCTTTAAAGCAGATTTTCTTTTAGCAATGAATGCAAGGCTACTGGCTTATAGCAAACATGAGCAAGTTAAGAAGGACACGCAAATACAGGAGAGGTGATTTGCCTATAATGTAAAGCTTCTCTGGCAGCATTTCTCCTTTTGTGTCTGGATACAGGAAAAATTATCTGTACTACCAATATCTGTCCAAAAAGAAAAAACCAAAACCCCATCAACAGAAATAAACCCCAAACCCCTTACAAGCCCCTTAGTTTTAAAAATAGTTAGCTTTCAGCCCAGAGATTTCTAAGGGAAATCTGGTGTTTCTTTCTTCTCTCTGCATAGACTCACTGACGAGATTTGACAGATGGAGACAGCTTGTAACAATGTAGTTGAAGCTCTCTGGAAGACTAAAATGAGTAATCAAAACCATTCCAAAAAGGATTTTTTTCATGAATCTGTCTAAGAATATATGTCACAGAGAATTTCAATCCCCCTTTTTCATTCCTCTTTTTTTGTTTGAAGTAAGGTGTATATATTGCATATATTATGTGTGATTTCCCTGTTCTGTTAGTCACATCATGTCTTGGCTTGCAGTCACAAGTGATGTAAGATATTGCAAAATGTCACTAATAAATATGTTAAGAGACAGTGAACTAGAAATAAAACATGGAGATCCCAATGTAAATCTCATCATCAAGTTCTTCTGCCACAGTCCACTTTTGCTGAAATTTAGATTATGATGAAACATTTGTAAGAATTATTCTGAAATGGAGAAATATACTCTGCAATTTCTAGGTCTCAGATGATGATTGTGCGGGGAAGGACACGAAAGCATCCCTCTTTCTGTCACTTGAAATATTTTCTTTGGGATTAGAAGGCTATTAGAGGGATTTGAGCATACATACCTGTGGGAACACTTGGCCTGAAGGGATTCTTTTTTGGCTTGCTATTGATAGGTGACTGTTGCACTGAATTCCCAGTCATCTGTGCCACAAACCCTAACTAGGTTAGAAGGAATGCTGGGGAGAACTTCACAGATGGTGGAGAGGGAAATGGCTGCCAGAAAAATTTTGTTGCTAGCATAACCGAAGAAAGTCTGTCATTTCTAAATATACCTATACATGTTCCCTGCTCCAGGTTATGAGGATACAGCCTGATGTATAGCAAGGGTCTGGCTTACACAGGTGCTGAGCACTTACCTTTATGGTTGCAGTTCTGAAAAAGAAATCCATGATTTCTCGGCACAGCCACCCATTTATGCATGTGTACAGTAAATGTTTCTGGACGGCTAAAGCTTTAGTATACCTACTTTGTGTGTGACTTGTGTAATTAGTGTGATCAGAGTTTGTATGTGACTAGTGTGTTTATTAATCAACTATCTATAAATGAAGGAAATTTCAGTGCTGAGGGGTTCTTTTTTGAAAAAGCCCTAGAAGAATCCAGCCTTCCCATATAATTTAGACCATAAAGAGAATCCTAAACTTTCAGAGCCCTCCTAAGAAATCTTGTTATATAGAGAGGAGGATTAAATTTTACATGGAATAAATGAACAGAAGGGAATATAATTTACATGAATAAATGATATTCCTCTTATAGAGGGAATATACCAGGCAGTGGAGTACTTTCCCCTGGAATATTTGCAGGTGCTGTCATTTAAGATGCTCATAAGGCTGACTGGAGGAATGGTGACATTCCTTTGCTTTGGCAAACTCAGAGCAAAGAATACCAAGCACTGAGTAAGGGAGTTGTTTGCCAAATAAGTGTCCCATTTTCAGAGTAACCTTTTGACTGCCCTAGGTTTTCCTGTCTGACTGCTATTCCAAGGAATTGATAGAGAACCTGGCAGCCAGCAAGGTTTCTTATGACAGCAGGTGCATACACAAATGGTCAGAAGACGCTCGGCTTCCTAGAAGGATATTTTAAAGAACCTTACAAAATCTTAGGTAAATAATTTGGAATAGTCATCCAACAGAGAAAGTCCAAATTTTGGCAAGTGTGTAAGTAACTTCATGGGCCTTTGTTTTCTAAAGCATACGAGCAGACATCAAAAGGGGATGTAGATAATGACACAAAACCATTGTTTCGTCACTTCTTTCAGTTAAATCACAATCCAAATGTTTATAAGACACCACATGTATTAGTGAAAATTTCAGCAAAGGACAGACAAAATCTGATTCTGGAGACCTGTTGTGACTGTTTGGTAGCCTTGATCCCTGGTAGGCAACTGATGCAGAGCAGTGTTCCATCATTTAATTTAATGCAGAGTTTAGGCCAAATTCTGTTCTGCTCATAAGTTTTAAGTCCTCATTTATCTATGAGGTAAGTGGGACTATTGTAGAAATATGGCATTTAATTAAGATGTGTGACTATGTCTTTGCTAGTATGCTGTTTTCTTATTTTACTGTCATGTTTTAATAGTCTTTATCTTCTCATTCTATGTGTTCCTGCACAGTGTTTCTCAGTAAATCTGCTGCACTACAAAAGAACTGTCAATAACAAAAAAGGTAATGAATGATGCGATATCAGGCATGACTGCAGGAATGCCCTTATTGTGAACATTTTTGTGATAGAGACCTTTTTTCCTAGCACCTAAGAACAGAGAGTGTTGTTTTGCATCGTATGTACCTTTTGTGTTCCCAGCAACTAAAAAAAAAAAAACTATTTTCACAGCTGAGGAGAGAGGAGCAACATCCCAAAAAAGTCCTCTTGTCTTCCTATCAGATTCTCCTCAGAGACGCTTGCCCATTAAGGGAAAGCAGATTCAATTTCAACAAATGCAGTTCTTATTTATTCTGGGTACAGTTGATAGAGTGACTCACTCTTTTGCTAATGAAAATCTGGTGTTTTGCCTTTAAAAAAATATATTCAAGCAAAACAGATTTTACTTACTACCTTTGTTCTGCTATTTTAAGGGTAGGATTAGAGGACAATGCTAATAGGTAGAATTAAAGAGACATGTTTGTCCTTGCACGAGCATGAAATGAAAACACACACTTGAAATCCCAATGAACTAGAAAGGAAGGTGTTCAGTGAGTAATAGCAGGTGTACAGGTCTTCATGTCTGGAGTGAGGTGTAATGTGATCACAATCTCTTCCTTCCTGCGCACCGTGAATAAAAACACGACACAAAGGAAGAAAACGAGGCCACATCCTCCCTTGGTGTAAAATGTCACAGCTCTGCTGAAGTAAATGGGACTCTGCTTAATCACCTTAGGTAAGGATTTCATCCTTTCAGCTGGAACCTTTCCAGAATGCCACGTAGGTGTCACTCCACCCCACCTGCCTGATCTTCTGCTTTCATTCACTTAGGTAGACAGCGGTAATGCTCTTTCCTGTAACCTGGATCCTGAGGCTATGCCTTCATGGGAGGAAAGCTCTGACTGCACTCCTGCAAACAGTGATGGCTGCCCTGGGTCCCAGACCTTTCCCTGAACTACTGCTCCATAATCTCAGTTCTCAAGGATGTGTGTGCAGGTGTACACACACATACATTTTACATGAGATTAAACAATATATTACTTTTGTTTTACTAACATGGAAAATATGCATATCTAGGGGGGGAAAATAATGTGCTGAAACCCAGAAGCACTTTTTCTTCTATTTTCTGTCAGCAGAATGTTGTTTGGGCTTTGGATCTCTGTGTCCCTGTTCCTTATCTTTCTGCCAAGTCATGAGGCATCTCTTCCTCTCTGCTGCCTACTGACCTGTTTGTTCATTTCTCCTAACCAAATTGAACACAATCCTCCAGCTGCTGTAAAAATATGCTCCTCTATCCCCACCAAGATGCCTAGTGAGTAATTCTGTGACATTTCTTGATCTATACCTCCTCTGTGTTCTTAAATGAGGCAATTACCTAGGATTTTCTACTTTCACATTAAGCAGTAAAGAAAGCCTAATTTTCTTCCAGCTTTATCGAATTGGTTGCTCAGTACAGGTTCACCTGAAAAGTTGGACTTCTGGGTTTGGCTACAGATTGCTTTTCTTTGTCTTTTGGCAGTAAATGTGTCTATAGTAATTATATTCTAGAATACTAGTTCTTCCATATTAAAAATTTACTAAAATCTTTATTTTCATGAGCTTTATCTAGTTTCCATCACAGATAGATTTTCTTGCTAAGTGTCCAGAGAATTTTTATTGTTTAATAATTTCAAAGAAAAATTTTAAAGGTAGGTACAGATTATCACAGAATCACAGAATCGCTGGGGTTGGAAGTGACCCCTGGAGATCATCTAGTCCAATCCTCTTTCCCTCTCAAAGCAGTTTCACCTGGAGCAGGCTACATAGGACATAGGATCACGTCCGGTCAGGTTTTAAATATCTCCAGAGAAGGAGAGTCTACAGCCTCTCTGGGCAGACTCTGTCAGTGCTCTGCACAGTAAAGGAGTGCTTCCTTAACTTCAAGTGGTATTTCCTATGCATCAGTTTCTGCCTGTTTCCCCTTGTCCTGTTGCTGGGAACCACTGAAAAGAATCTGGCGCCATTCTTTTGACATTTGCTGTTAAGATATTTGTGTACATTGACAGTATCCCCTCTCACTTGTCTCCTCTCTAGACTAAACAAGCCCAGCACCCTTGGCCTATCCTCATGCTGGACCCTCTCCAGTAGTTTCTTGTCTTTCTTGTCCTGAGGAGCCCAGAATTCGACACAATATTTTAAGAAGAAATCCTGTCCCACTACGGACAATGACATGATTTCCCGTGGCTTGAATTTTGCTCATGTATAATTTTACTGTTTCATCTGAGAGTGTGATACAAAACAGGCCCTTCTTCATGTACAGTGGTTTTCTGGGTCAAGCTGCAAAACATAAAAGATAAGGACAGGTGGCTTCAACACTTGTTGTAAAGCTTGGATATCCATTATACTTTGAGGTAGGGAAGGCATATCATGTGTCTGTGAGAAGAGAGAGGAAGGATAAGTGGTAATCTGAAGTGCAGACTTAAACCCAGTGCAACTGAAATAATATTTAAGAGTAATGACCTTCCAAGATGCTGTGATATTTTACCACTTGTAAAGTAGAATAAGTTCTGCACCGCAATATATATATTAACTCCAAAAAGGGTTAAGTTTTAATTTTCTTGAATGTTTTAAGAGCACTATGCTAGATGAAGAAGGGGAAGAAACTTTTGCCTTTTTCTAATTGTCAATCCACTCTGCAGACTGCACAGTAACATTCCAGCCCTGGAGTTTGAAATTACCTACTAATGACACAGGAAGTACCAGACAAGAAAGGTCTGTTCCCAGCTGCCCAACAGCACCAACTAATGTGCTCAGATACATTTTCAGGGGTGAGGAAGCAGGTTGTTTGCTCTATTCATTGTGTGCCAGGGTTGCCAGGATGTTGAACAAGGTTGTATTTACACAAGAAGTTCTTTGCTGATATGAGAATACTGGTGTGTTCTGTTGGCAAAAGGTTTTCATGCAATTGCGGACTACAATAGCAGAACTGTGGAAAGGCACCCATCACCAGCAAGACAGTGGAAGTAAAAATTCTTTTTTTCTGGCTTAACTCTTTCTGAATTAGAGAGTCCTGATAGTGCAGCTATGTTGGGGCAGAGGTAAGAGGAACTGAAAACTGTAAAATATTCCTTAAATATTACTGTACAGCGTGTATTGTAACTTATATTACAAGTTCCTGAGTAAATACATGTGTGAGGAAAAGAAGTTGAAAGGGTGGTAGCAATGAGAGAGCAATAAAAGTTGTCCTTTAGGAGTTCTTAGACATCTGGAATTTACTTTATATAAATTACTGCAAATTTATATTTTGTATGGAGACAGAATTGTATCATCCCACAGAATAATCTAGGAGGGAAAAATCAGGAAGGAGTGAGTCATTGGTACTCCAAATTTTAACAGAAGCACAAGAACAACTGGGTACAAACTGGGGGACAAACAAATTTAGTCTGAAAAACATGGAAATATTTCTAGCCAGTAGAGGACTAGCTTCTTGTAATTGCTTCCCAGTAGAGAAATTGTAATGGCAAGGACTGTCAGGTATTGAGAGACTGACAGTAGGACACTGTTCACCAATGCATTTGATGACCCAGGAGGACCCTTCCAGCCCTAGGTTTCCATAACCACTTTAGGGGTTAAAATAGAAGACAGTGAAAATTTCGAGACAGAAGTATTCTTTCCTGGATGTCAAATGCAAAGGAGTTTCAGCTCCAAAAGATGTCTAGGTGAAAAATGTTACTTCATACTGTTATTACTGGATACAGCTTTTTGAGCCCCTGATGTTGTATAACCAGTGCAAGAAATTAGCTTGAAATCACTTGGATAAAGTTACTTTTTAAGGGAAAGCCTGTGGCAGTTTGTAAAACACTGTCGAGGGAGCAATACCCAACTGCCTTTTGTCAGCAACATGTCCCTTTGTGGATCATATCCACTGATGGACTTCTCGGTAAAAAGAAATTAAAGCAACTGCAGGTCTATAGAGTTTCTTCCTTGTCCCCACTGCTGAGCTGCAGTTCTTGTATCCCAAGCAACTGTTCTTCCTAAGCTGCATGTAAACTTACTACTGAGGAAGTGGAAGATAGGAATGGATAGGAGCAGGAATGACCCAGGTTTTATCAGGTAACTCAGGAGAAAAATGCTCCCCTCTGCCTGTCATTGCTAGTACTTCGAGTCACTTTTCCCTAATTCAAAATTTCTGCCTTCCTAGTATTAGTGGGTATTGTGGAAATGGTGAATAAACAATTTGGGCCTGCCTGAAAGACTGTTGTCCTTTGGTTTATAGTTATAGATCCTTTTAAAACACAGTTGCTCTTACACAGAAAGTTACCCAGGTACTGTGGATCATGTTAATTGCATGCCAACTCAAGTGTCACCACAGCACCATATACAGTGGAAATGCCACCATCTGGTGGTTGCGTCTCTGCTGAAAGACATTCATGGTGGTATTGGGGATGGACCTGCCTCTGCTTAGTGAGGAAACCCTGTTTTGGATTTAGAAATTAAGGCTCCCTGGAAGTAATTTCTCCTTGACAATGTTTCACTTTACAGGCATACCAGATAGGCCCAGCAATGTGGAGTAGGAGACACCAGAATAAATGTTGTTTAAATTTTTTTTCTTTCTTTTTCTTTTTTTTTTTCCTATCTTTTTTTATGATGTGATTTTATTACTGAGAAGCTTGTGATGTTAAGACACTTCTAACATGACCATTGATTCTAGTTGCTTTTTTTGGGAGGGCTTGGTAGGATCGAATCACAAGATGACTTCTGTAAGAAACACATACAGAGTCCATCTGCACACTTCTGGAACATGCAACCTCTCCCTCTTTCTATTTAAATTAATCCTGCTGTGGTCTTGACACCAGCAGAAGCTTATTCTCTCTCTGCAAGACACTAGAGAATCTTAACTTTCTCTTGCAATTTTTTTCTTGTTATCAATGTAACTTTTTCTGTACAGATTTTAGTCAGGGTGTCATTTTATATACATCTTTCTGTGGTAGCTTAATGTGTTTTGTTATGATTGTTACCATGTTCTAGGCCGAGTAAAAATATTTTTGAAATTATAAATAAATAAATAAATAAATAAATACTATATATAAAATATATAAAAATAAATAAATTTTATATATATATATAAATCTGTTCCTGCATTCCAGGAGGGCAGCAGAGGAACAGAGATGATTGCAGTAAAGACGCTTTGGATTTACCCTAAGACAGAAGAGGGCACGATAAGATTTTCTGCTTATGTTTACAAAGTAAGAAATGAGTGATAAATTTTGAGCAAGACCAAGGTTTTTATGCCTTTTGACTGAGGAATTTTGAGCTTACCTCATTTTTGGAAACCAGACTTGTGATTAAATTTCTGACTTCTTCTGTGCTGTAGTGAAGACCTGAAGTTCACAGCAAAATGGAGTCACAGTCTAAAGCAAAACTGTGTGGCACAACAGAAGTGCAGAGTGAGATATTTTGTATAACTAATGTAAAATTCGAAATGAGGTTTTGATGCATTTCAGCAATATATTATCTGGAGAAACTCACCTATGTGACCTGCAGAACCTCAAGCTTTTTTTTCTTCTTCCAACCACTTTGTGTTATTTTGAATTACATTAATAAGTCTTGGATACAGGGCCTTCTCCTCACAGACTTTTATGGTGCCTACTCTGTGGGACATCAGTCTCTGCTGGGATCCCTTGGCAGTATAACTAGTAAGACAGGTCCTCTTATCTTGCAAAAATTACTTTGACAGCTACAGCAGCCTTTTTTTGGCTCTCTCTTTTTCCTGAGTAATTCTTGGATGCAGGCAGGGGTATGTGGGTAGGAAATACATCTACTCACAATAAATCCCTTGAAGTAAAATAGCTAATATGCATGGATGGTAGGGTTGTTGCATCAAGGAGAACTGCAGACACACTAGCGTGCATGCAGGACACCCTGCTCCATCATATTACACATCCAGCCAGGAAAGTTTGTTATCTAGGTCAAAAAAAAGCCTTGAGAATTGAGCAAATCGAAAGGGAGAGCAATCAATAGATAATTTTTTCTTGAAACCCTCCTGCTTTTACTCTGCCATATAAAGCACAGTTGTTAATGCATGACATTTTCAACTGGCCACTCAGCTGCTTCCTGCACCTCAGATCTCCCTGCTCCTCTGTCTGATGTGTGTGTCATAGCCTGTGAGAAAGGCAGGAGCTGTGTGACTGGAACATGACAAAAAGCTTTGCAATTGATTTTTCCTCTGCATTGTTAGGAAACATCAGATGGCTTAAAAGATCTCAGTGGGAATTGCAACCTTCTTCCCCACTGGCTTTTTGTAACTAGCTGATTAACCACCCTAGCCTGGGCTTTTGCAGTGGCTTAAAAGAAGGGCTGACATGGAAGTGTTTTGTCCAAGGACAACATTCTCATTTCCAGGCATTTTTAACCTCACACTGGAAGTGATTTCAGATGTAATGGGATCTTGGAATCCCTGAGCTTCCTGCTGGTGTTGCTCATTGCAAATGATTCCAATGGCAAGCCCACACCCTGTCTGTCCATGTCTGGTTCCTCCCAACAAAAGCAGTGTGCAGTGACACATGCTAACAAGCAAATGGAGAAAAAAGGCCCAGAGAGCAACTATTTTTGATTGTTATATGTAAGGCCATGTGTCTGCTACCTAGCAGCTAAATGTTTACTGGCTAGCATGTGTGCCTGGTTGAAGACTTAATTGTCTACCACTATTAGTCTACCACTCAATTACCAGTTATTGAGTGCCAACAATGTGTTCTCCTGCCCTTCAGTAAGAGATACAGCTTCCTCATCTTCAAACAGCTCTCAAGAGAGATGATAAGTAATAAACAATCATCAGCTACTTGGTTGGGCTAAATTCTTACAGAGATAGATTTACTCCCCTGCTTTTCCAGTAGATGTTTGTCTTTTAGTAGATTCCCTAAAAAATGCACAAAACCAAGGAAAAAAATGGACTTATACAGATTTTTATAATGTGCCATCTTGTTTTATTTGCTCCTAAGCATGTCTGGGATTACTGCATTGTCTAAACATGCATAAGTAGAGTTTTCAAGCCACAGAGGTTTCAGGCTCTCTTGTACCTAATCCTTCTATCTATGCCATCCAGTTAATGGTGGTCTTAAAAAGACTTTCAGACTCCTCAGAGAAAAAAAAAAAATATTACTCCAGAGCCACAGGGACATACAATGGAGCAATGCAATCTATGATCTCTAAACACAGGAGATAAATTCCCCTGATTCTTCCTCACCCTGAAGCTTCTGGAAAAAAGATAACCACAAAAAATTTTTCTGAAGTGATTTTTAGATGCATGACAGGGCTCATATTGCATTACTTCTAACTGTCAGATTAGTCTTAATAGAAGTATGTTATTAAATAATTCAGTAATCACAGGAATTTCAGATTCTGTTTGACTGAAGACTACGAAAGAGAATAGATAGGACAAGCATCAAGAAAAACACTTTTATATACACTAAATAACTTAGTCACTGCTTTGGAAAAGTAAGTTTTGTTCTTAGACTACCTAAAAACATCAGTAAGCAAAAAGAAAATTAAAAAATTCCTATGTGTTGGGAACCTTCCATCATCTTCTAGAGGAATCTCTAGGGCTTTATATGTTTATATCAATTAACTTAATGCCCAAATGAGGTGATAAAAATAGGTAAGCTGCATGCGGCCTAAAGTCCTTTGGAAAAACAGGACTTATGCCCTTCAAACACTCCGGAAAATTACAATCCAGTTTTAATATTCTGAGGCATAATAGGATGGTTGGCCTGAAATTGGTGATTAAACAAAAACTGCTGTCAGGTTTCTCCAACAGCTACAGTTTCAGACTTTAATTTTCCACTGGCCTGAACATCTTTGTCAGACATCCACTTCATGTATAAATGTAAGAAACAGAGTTGTTAGGTCTGATTCCTACACCTTCTTCTCTGACAGCAGTCTGGCAAAAGACACTTCAGATGGTGGGCAGCCTGGGGTCCTACTTGTAGGTTACAGTGAGAACTAGACTAAAAAAATTGTCCATGCAGTGGTCTTTGTACAGGTATTTACAAGACCTCATCTTTTCCCCATCACTGTGCATGGCCCTGGATCAGACTAAACACTCAGGTGAGGAGTTTGCTGTGTAGACTGCATGTTAGAAATGGAGGATTGATGAAGTTTGTCAGTCATCTTACAAATTTGAAGAATAGTTTCTAATTTAAAAAATAATTTTCGAGGGTAGATTTATAAAACAGCTGGGGAAGAGGAGGCTTCAAAGCATCTCAACAGCAGTCATCCAAAATGCATCAGGAGGTTGCTGAGCAGATACAGCCAGGCTTTTCTGAAAATGCTGCCGTTAAGGTCCAACACAAGTGCCCAGCACCCAGATTTAGAGGCCTTATGGGTGGGCACAACCCTTTAGATGAAGGCATGTGGTATTTTTAATTCTTTTTCTCTGGATTCAGGGAGTGAGTTAAACTGTTCAACTGGGCTGGTAATGATTGGCTCAAGAAAATGCCCACCTCTTTTAAGCACCCTAAATGTGACCAAGACAAGTGTTTCATTTATATCCTCTCTGTGACAATTTAAAGAATCCAGGCAAAGTGAAACAGCTAAAATGAGAAATGTTTGGAATTACCAGCCATCAAACATAGCTGTTCGTGGAGATGTTTTGAGGGAATTGAGTTGCCTCCTGGCAGAAGGAGGGAATGAGCTTGTATGTACCACTTTCTGAGTCTACTCAGCAGTTCAATCAGTAAAGAGAAATTGCTCCAGCTCTCTGAAGCACCTGTAAAACATACTCCATGTCTCTCACTACCTCAGCTGGAGAGTTCTTGCTGATTTTCAGACACTTTGCAGAAATAAAATTGCATTTTCTTTTCAACTGTTGACATGCAGATCCCATCTTCAGTGCTTTGCTCCTCCTTTGTGTGGCCTTTTCTCCCTTGTCCCTCCAGTGGGAAATGCCTGCTTACAAGGGTGGTTTTCACATGGACTTATGAATGAATCTGGAAGCATGGAGTTGTTATTCTATTGCCTGTGAGACATAACAAACTGGACTTGTTTTGTCACGTTTTTCCTTCATCCCATCTCTTTACTCCTCACCCATCTGCAGGAGACGATAAAATTGTCATTCTGATCCAATGACTAAACCTGTCAACAAATGAACGCTAATGTCCCTGGCCAGCAGAGGACTCCTGCCTCAGTTATGATTTCTGGCATGCTTACAGCTCTGCTTACCTATTGCTCAGGCAGTCAGCCAAACCATTGCCTTGTCAACATTAAAAGATCTCCCGAGACTCAGGAAGCTTAAGGATCCACATGGTGGCAACCTTAGACACTCTTGTTCTTGCTTTTCCCATATAAATCATACTTCTTGAGCCTAAGTAATTTCAGACATCTTGCAAAAAACTTATTACCAAGGCATTTAAATAGGCCTGCCTTGGAGTTGAGATAATACAAAACAATTAAAATATGGAAAAGATCAAAGTTATTTCTCTTTAAGACAGCTGAAATCAGAAATTTGAAACTGAATTTTTACAATGTTGGACATAGACATATTTTTTATTTATAATAAAACATTAAATACTCTTATGGAGAACATTCTTTATCCTGTTATAAAAAAATTACCCACCTAAAGAGTTTTATTATTATTATTTTTAAATTAGCTACTTTATTTGTTTATTAATATTTGAAGATGGCATTTGGAATTTTAGTTTTCAAAACATCTGGCACTGAACTGGGTCAGAAAAGCTCTATTAGACTGCTCCTGCTGCAAATAGTTAGAATCTATGTATCTGCCTATCCATTAGGTCTCTAAATCTGAAAGTGAAAGAATTTGCACCATAATGATTGAAATGAAATTATTTCTGTTACTTTACCCTTAGTTATTTGAATTCTTTGCAAATATGAAGAGAAACTAAGCAATTAATTGGAAAAAAAAAAGAAAAAAAAAAAAAACACAAAACCTTGGCTAAGAGAAAAGAAACTAGCAGTACAAAACCAAGCAAAAATCCCTAGGTAAGGCATGCTAGTACATAATTTAATTTTCCTGCTTTCCAGTTTTATTCACAGGCTTATCTAGACTGTTCTTATCACTTTGGACAGAAAATTCCCTGAAAGCCTTGCATGCAGTGCAAAGAACATGAATGCAGTGCTTTGTAGAATAATAACTTGTCTTATGAACTAGAGCTAGTGTGAGCGCAGTTCTGTACCATTATGGCTTTGTCCAGACTAATTTGCTAAGGAGAAAAGTTGTCGGTGTAAAGTGGATAAACGATCCCATTTGTTATTATTTCTTTTGTATTATCTGTGTTGAAAAATTATGAAATTTATTTGGATTACCTCACCAAGCTAACAATCTGTATTTTTGCTCCTGCAGGGCTTTTTCTGGAGGTACTCAGAGACAGCTTGCATGTGCGTGTTCCTCAAAACATGTTGCAGTTTTATGCCCATTCTCACTGTTATTCACAATGCATGGATTTAGGGCTCTCAGGTCTTGGTGTGACATCCAGCTTCCATAACTCAATAGACAGCTGCCAGGGCACAGAATTTCTGAGCAAGCATGGCAAGCCCAGCCTGCCAAAAGTGCTGTGCATGCACATGGAGTACAGATATGAGCCTGCTGTGCTCAAAGTCTGGGAAAACTGGCACATCCAGCAGCATAATTGCAGTCTTTGCTGGTGTTATGTTTGTGCAAATAAGAAGTATTTGGTGAATATAATTTGCGTTTTCACCTAGGGAAACTTCTGTGCTGAGATTATTAATTTCTTTCCCATGGCTGAGATCATTCTGTTCACAGTTCTTTTACCAGGAAATAGCTGTATGTCTTAAGACTCTGATAGAAACACTCAAGATGGTTAAAGTTTGATTAACTTTAAAAGTGATGAATGATTACTGCATCTCTCTGATGGAGGTTGTTTTCCTTGAAGAGGATAAGACAATTTCTTCGTAAGTCGCTCCTGAATTGCTGGAATATGTCATGGAATGGCTGCTGATTGTCGGACACCAAAACTACCATAGTTTAGGAGCTGTTAAGGGGTAATCATAGTCAAAGAGAGGCTGGGCATAAAACTAAATCAGAATGCATGCTGCAGCCATCCTTTTTTCATGGATGTATAAATCAGAGTCCATAGATGCTGAAATTTATCTATGGAAATCTACAATCCTACTATCTCTCTCCCTTTCCTCTTGGGTCTATTTATTTATGCTATATGTCCTTCAGCTTTCTTTTTCTGTTATCTTTTAAAAGATTTTTTTCTCCCCTTTTCATTTAATTTTCTGCCTGAAGTGTAATATCACATGATGTCCTGAGGGAAATACTGCAATGAGGAGAAATGGGTGATTAAGTGATGTTGTGGCTTGATAATTATAGGCTTTTCTTTTTTTCTCAAGAATGCTATGCTCAAGTACTGGGAGAGGTTAATGGCTGCCATAAAGTTTGTCTTTGATCTGCAGAAAATTCCAAGCCTCATTAATTCCCTCGTTATGGGGGCACCCTCCATTCAGTCTAAACAAGAAGCAGCAGCTAAGCTCCTGTACGAAGTAAATTTGCTGAAAACAGTAGAAGCCACCACCCAAGCAGTTATCCTACAAAGACAAACTGAAGTATGAACTAATTTGTGAAGAACAAAGAACTTTCTGGGAAATTATTATATATTCACTGACTGAGACATTAACTGATAGGAGCTATGTGTTTAGAAATAATCAGAAAACAGGGATAAAACAAATAGGCAATGTGGGTGGCCCACATTGGGAGAAAGCCAAGACAAAAAGCTTCTGTTGAGTAAAGTATCTACTGAAAATGGAGAGCTAGACTTCTGAGCAAGGAAATAACCTTCTGCCGTTTGTTCCTACCACATTCAGGGAAATGGAGCTTTGTGTACATTCTTTGCAAATACACAGACTTTCACTCGAGACACTTCAGCTGCCCCAAATCTGTTTCTCCAATGAAAACAAACATGTCAAGATGGCAAGTGGTGGCTAAATGTTGGGACAGGAAAACAGCTGATTGAAAATGGGAGATATTTTAAAAAGTTTGCTTGTTTGCTGAGATTGTAGACTTTTTTTTACCTTGAGAATCTCAGTTCATATCTGTTCCCCGGTGAGGCTCAGGGAATTGTGGCACCATGCAGCTCAGGCTGCCTTTCCTTTTTCACCATAAGTAACTGCAGAATAAATCTGTTAGATGAATGATCTCCATGACTATACAGGTGAATAACCAAATTCTAGTAACTTTGGTGAATTTCTCCTTAGCTCTGAATCCTTGCAAAGATAGTTCCTGCTTTAATTGCTGTATATGGTTAAGGGAGATTAGAAAACAATAAATCTGCACTGAGAGCAGACTAGTCTCAGCCTAAGAAAAGATAAAGGTGTTTCAGGCTGCTGATCTGGTTTGGTCACTGCCAGAGCTCTTTTGAATGCATACAATTGAACTAAAGAAGGTTTTTGTGCCAATGAAAAGTGGGTCACTGGTGTCATTTTATTAGGCCATAGTCTAATGATAGAGCTTATTTCGACTCGGATGCCTCTACTGACAAGGTTTTTTCCTAACTTGCATGATAATTTTGTGACCTACAGGACTTTTCAACCTAAGAATTGTGAGGAAACTTCCCTGGAATTTCTTTCAGAGGCAATCAAAATTTGTGACTCAAATTTAAAGTAAAAAATGATATTTTACTTTATCACAAATGTCATTGGGAGTAATTTATTTTCTATATGTATCTTTATTTTCTGTAGAGGCATACATTTATTTTGCCATTTATCACTTTCTCTTTAGACTGATAAGTTTTGAAAGACTCTTTGAAGTCCCTGTTAGCTAATATCATCAGTGCTTCCTTTACTTTCTGCTTAAAGTATTTAACCTCCTATGCCTGAAAAAAAAGTAATGGTAAGGATCTATTGCTGCCCCAGTCATACTGTTCTTTGACTCATTTTCATCAGAAAGGGAAACTGCTAATCTAGCCAGATATCTTAATATGTATTTGGAACCAACAACGCAGTCAGATGACTCTTTTTGAATTTAAATAGGTATCTTGAAACATATTTATATTTCTTAGTTAGTTGCAAGACATCCTTGGAAAATTTCGCTGCTATGAAATCAGAATGGGAATTCTGTCTTTTGATCACAGTATACAAAACTGGAGAAAACATGTTAGTTGCTAGTTATCAATTGTTACAGCTATTTGATTTTCAATTCATGTGTGATCTCTTTTAAATTCCTACTAAAAAGAAAGCATACTAAAAAACAGAATTGCATGGGACATCTGTAATTTTTCTAGTTTTTATAGACTTGGCAGGGGACTTAAGGCCTGGAAGGAAAAGGTATCTGTGCTACATTTCTCCTCTGCCTTCCAACCCCTTTGTTCCTGTGAGCATGTATGCTGTGTGGTTTGGGGAGTTTTCTCAACTGCAGCCTTCTTTATTCTTGTTCTGCTCAGGGAAAGCCTACCTAACTTGGCTCTAATTAACCTCTCAGGAGTGCAGACTTTGCCTTGGAAATTCCTAACTGACTGCATTTTATTTTGGTTAATTTTGTTCCAATTAATTTTTATTCTTAAAACAAGGAAAATGACAGACGCAGTATGTCAATGCCTTGAGTAAATATAGCCCAGCTATCTAAGCTGACCTGCTGTTGGAAAATCTAAGTAACTCCAATCCTTCCCTTCATCATTCTCTTGTCCCCAAAGTAATAAAAGCAGAGCTGGAACAGCAAACACCTGGCATGCTGGTCACGCAGCATGACTCTACATTGTAATCATCTTGTCAAGGAGCTGAAAATAGCATTGTGCTGCAGTGTTCACCAGTGCTTCAGGAAGGAAGACAATAACCAGCATTTGGCAGCAGCCTACATGCTAATTGTGAGTGATACAGAAGTATTCCTCAAATTGTTTCCCTCCTCTCATCCTGAAAGCATTCACCCTGCATCCCCTGGTAATGTATCACTGAGGCCCTCACTTCCAACCTCCAACTAAAGAAGTGGTGGGCACTCACTCTGCTGCACACAACCAAGTAATCTCATACAGCAACACTCAAGTTTTCAACAAAATAGTGCATTAAATTAAATTAATTCTGGTGTGTTTAGTGTGCCATACAAATTCTGGGGGAAAAAATGGCAATAAAAGGCTTTGTTTGAATGAATTGAGGTGAACCATGTGCAGGTAGGAATCATGAGACACAATTATTGAACTGCACAGCAACCCAAGAATTCAAGACTTAAAATAGAAATTTGGACAAGAGACCTTGCCCAAAGAGAATTTTTGAAGGAGATCAAGAGAGTGGAGAATGTTGCAGCTAACCTGGCACCACAGAAATGCCACACAGGATTATGGGGATCACAGGGATTAAATAGAAATCAGGGAATAGGCACCATTTTCCAAAAGTGGATGCTGTAGTGGCAGAAAAAAAATGTATTGAGTTCTTGGGGGAAAAAAGCACAATATTAGGAAGATGTAAATGTGAGTATTTTCATGTTTAGTCATTCATATGCACAGCTAATGCGATAATCAGTGGACTAACAGCACTTTTACATTTTTGGGTTTGGGGAACTGAGTGTTTAATTATTAATATTGTTGTATCCCTTCATTACCTGAGCACAGCTCTCTGGGTTAGTTTCTGCAGAAATACATTGGAAGTAATAAGCACACCAGAAGTAAGAGGCACAGAAATATGGCGTAATAGCAATGTTTATTGAAATTTGACGCTAGGTTAGCAATTCAACTGTATAGGATCATCCAACTTGCATTCACCAGCCTGAGGTGGAGGTAATCCCTGATCTGATTATTAATTTTTAAATTTTGGCATACTAGGAACAAGCAAGAATTCTGAGTGCTAATATTGTAACAGTTTTTCAAAAGTCAAGTAAGATGACCCCAAGATATGTGGAGAATTACTCATGTCCTCATTCCCAGGCACTATGATAAGAAAGCTGGTACTCCACTAATAAAAAATATAATCAGTACAACTCCATGTTATTTCATAGAAAATGGTCAAACAACTATTCTTTTCTTCACTGAGGAGATTACTTCCATGAAAACTCATTTATTTACCAAACTCATAGTCTGCTTTGACATATTCTGGACACTTGAGTCAGTCCTACCTGGCTTTCTCTTAAAAAAAAAAAATGCTATACAGGGTAAATCAAGCATACTGCATAACATAGGTTAAGAACTAACTAACTGCAGCCCACCAAAATAATCACCAGAGGGAATTGCTCTCACTACATCTCACTGGAGATGCTTTTCATGAACCTTTGTAGAAACTGCACAGAACACCATGCAATGCCTCTTCTACTGGGAATGATAAAAGCGGGGACAGCATGACAATGAAGGTAGAGGGTGGGACAGTCATACAAAACAATATGGACTGTGTAGTAAGATAAATCCCTTTTAATTAAAATATTAGTGCAGTCAGAGGAAAACTTTTCCTCCTCTGTATTGTATTATTGTACTGCACAGGGCAGGGCATAATGAAGAACCTCAGAAATAATTCAAAGACTGAAGAAAATGGAAAGACCATAAAGATGCAGAGCTTAGCTTATTTAAACAAGATGACAGAGTATTTAATTACAGAGTGTAAGTACAGCAAGTAGGAAGAAAATAGTGGTTACTGGAGGGGTTTTTATTCCAGAATAATAAGAAAGCAGGAATGCAACGCAAACGCAAGAAATGTTAAATTGAATTTTTTGGCAAACAATGAAACTGATTACCTTCAGAAAAAATTTCCAAAGGGGAGCACTAATTTATCTATTTTTCATAAATTTTTATTAATATTTGAATTGGTCTTGATGCTGAAATGATCAGAAAAATATCAATATTTTTGCAATGACTGACTTCTTTCTGGTCAGAGCCTTTTTATTCATCACAGATGATGGCTTAACATCCTGTTTGTACTCAAGCACTTATTATGTATGTACTTTTAATGCAGTTTGCTTGTCTGAGTTGCTCTTTTTGACCAGCCCATTAGGTGGTAATCACAGGGGTAGGGTCTGATCTGCACTTTTATTTTGTCAGGCAAAATTTAGTCTGATCTGTGTTTTCTTTCACTTAGAACTACCAAGCTCTGTTTTGCTTTTGGTTTTGGTTTTGGTTTTGGTTTTGGTTTGTTGTGACAGGGAACTAGCAGAAGTAAAACATAGTGGAAATTTTGTAAAATGAAATTTTAAACAATGGTTCTGTTAATGCAATACTTTTTTGCAAGGGTCTTCTCAGACAAAAATTAAAACCTGATTAGTCTTTTGCTGTGAGATATACTGATGTGCTTCATATGCTGTAACTTTCTTGGTGTTTGATAAAAGGGCAACTTTAGATGGAGGCCTGGAAAATATGTAAAATTAAGACTTCTAGAAAAGGATGAAAGAGACAGTAACCTATGATGATTTTGCGTTGTTTGAATTCTACATGATACTCAGTCTCATTGGTTTTTTCTCACTGAAAGTCAGGAAGTTTTCAAATAATTGTATTTTAGCACATTGTGTACAGTGGAACAAGCGAAAAAGGGAATGCCTATAACTCATGTGCGCATGACTATTTATACCCTTTTTTCAGATTTTAACCTCCTTAATTGCATTACTAATCAATCCATCACTTCTGCTGATTTTGTTTGCTAAAATAATGTAAATTGAAGAAAATCAAGTCTGCACATACATTCTAGAATATCAAGATATAAACACACTGGAAAGCAGCTACTTGAATCAGAGTAGTTAAGCAGTCATGGCTAAAACTTGTCATTTAAGATTGATGATCACTGTCTGTGTTACTGGAAAATGAGCCGAATGTACATTTACAGCTGCTTGCATTGACTCTTTCTGGGGGCTGGAACCATAAATGCATAGGTTTCTAAATGGCTGGTACAGCAAAAATGAGTGTTGTGCCTTATGCCCCTTCAAGGTTTTGGTTTATTGATCCTAGATTACATAGTATGTGGTTGCTGAGCTGCAAACAAATGGGACTTGACAGTTCTCTCTGTGGGATATTGCTCTATGATTCAGTTAATGGTAGAGGAAACATCTACCTAATTGACTCCTGGACTGCTGTCACAAACCCCACCAGAATGACTTGTGTTGTCTTCAGTAGTTCTGTGAGAGAGAAAGGCTGAAAAATGAGGAAGAGTGATTTAGCATGTCACTCCTGAGAGGGGTCTCTTCTGCTTCCAGAGTGAGAGAGACCTCTCAATAACAAAGCTCATGTTGCCACTTGGCACTCATAACCTTAATCTGTCAACAATAGCACTTAGAATTTATATAATGCTGTACTGGCATTAGCTAATTAATTCTTACAACACCACTGGGAGATGAGTCACTAAACACCTTTAGAAAGACTTTTAATACCTCTGGTGATGTTACGTGCTGAAATGCACAGATTACTGGCACTCATCTCAAAGAAAGGCTAGAAGGTGATCTTAATATTTTATGGCTGATTTTTTTTAATTAAAAACAGTTAAAAAAACCTCTCAGAAGTTTAGCAGAGTTTAGTTCTTGATTCAAATCCACTTTTTTGTCAGAATGAAAGGGAATTGCACTATGTAACATCATTTCAAATGAAATCTCTAGGGATAATGACTGGTGTCAGTTGAAAACCCAACAATATACTTGCTGTAAGACATCAACTTCAGATTTTTTTGAGGGCAAAACATTGAAAATATTTTCTCACCTTGACAGCTAGCCTTCCCACATAGTACTGAAATACATTATTTGGCCAGAACAGACCTACACTGCATGCCAGAGCAAACCCTGCAGCAGTGGAAATTTATTTTTTTTCTCACTTAGAAAGCACTGGTTTTG
Organism: Hylia prasina; assembly: GCA_013397195.1. Classification (NCBI taxonomy): domain Eukaryota; kingdom Metazoa; phylum Chordata; class Aves; order Passeriformes; family Sylviidae; genus Hylia; species Hylia prasina. The sequence continues at coordinate 382,046 of VYXD01013433.1, read as the reverse complement.
GGGGGGGCCTGGTTTGTGTTGGTAAGACTCATGCCATTCTTCATCAGTGTTGGACACAGCCACTTCTGGGCAGGCTTAAGTTAATCCTTCCACCTTTCCCTGCCTGGCAGGTGACTGCTGCAGGCAGACTTTTTCAGGAGCATTTTCTCTGCTTCCATCCTGGTCCCCAATCCTCCTAGAGCAACCCAGCTCCAGGCCTTCAGTGCAGCCTCCCCACATGTCTTGCAGGCAACAAAGAGAATGGCAGAGAACTTATCCCAGTGTTATTTTTGCTGGAGGCAGGTGTAGCATTGCCCTGATTTCAGCTAGGATATGGTAGGTTCCTCTCACTAGCTGTTATGGTGCTGTGTTTTGGATTCAGAATGAGAATGATGTCAATAACACACTGATGTTTTGGTTTTTTGCTAAGTCGTGTTTATCCTAACTCAAGGACTTTTTTCCAAAAGAAACTAGGAGGGAGCACAGCTGGGCAGGTGACCTGAACTGACCAAAGGTATATTTCGCACCACAGAACATCCTGCCCAGTGTATAAACTGTGAGGAATCAGCAGGGAATGTGGCCAGTCTGGGTTTGGAAAGGGGATTCTGACATCGGTCAGAGGGTAGTGAGCAAGTGCATTGTGCACCATTTGTTTTTCCCCTTTTTATTACAATTGTTATTATTATTTGTTATTATTATTTTTTACTTAATTTCATTTATTAAACGATTCTTGTCTCAATATACATGTTTTGCTTTGATTGTCCTCCCCATTCTGCTGGGGGAGGAGGGGAAGAAGGAGGTTGAGTGAGCACAAGCACGTATAACACAAGGCTGAAAAGACAAATGTACTGTTGAGCTACAAATGAATAGATCTTCCTTTTAGTCTCACCCAGAACATCTCACTTCCTGGGTGAGTGCTGACAATTTGAACTTAAAAGCAGTTTGCTCTGTCTGTGATCCAGGCATGAAACACACAACTGGTAACTCTCCTGTCAGTACCACGGCTGCAACCAAAGGAAAAGTAGGACCTTTAGAAGGGAAGGTACCATGACATCTCTGTCAGCCAAACCAGTTGCTGTTTGTTGTGTAACTATTTATTTGCACACAGAATTTCACTTTTGGACATCAAAGTACAACAGACTTCTGGTAGCTGTATTTCTGCTGTATAACACTGATTTTTACAGAGAAGGAATGACTTCTTTGGAATTTTGCTATTCAGAAAATGCATTGCTTATACCCATGCACAAAATAATTCACCTTAAAATCAATGTTTGGCATTAGCAGTCACATATCCACACAGCTTTTCATTGATTTACTTGTTTCCTGCAAGGACTATTCAACTCAAAGTACATCTCAAGTACTTATCCCCCCTAATAAAACCCCAATGTCTACAATACATAAGCTATTAAAATATTTAACATATAGAAAGTGAGAGACTTACAGTTTGCATATAATTAGACCAAACAAGTAAAAATTACCATGGCACTTCCTGAAGTACTGAAGATTTTATACATAATATATATGTATATATGTATGCAATATCAATTTAGAAGTTCTCTTAATGTGAGGGCTATTGATTATATATTTTGTATAACCATAGGTATGCACATAATAGAGACATATCCGTTGCAATTGATATTTTGATTAACATAAAATGAGATTACATATCAGTTGTTTGTTGATTTAATGTGTGTAAAACAATAAAACAAAATATGAAAGTAATCTATACCTGGGGACCACAGAACTTGTATGTCGAAACACTTAGACCATTGGCATGCACCCTTGTATTGTGTGGTAAAGATTCAATTGTTTTTATGTGATTAATGTGTGGGATATTGAATTTTTTGAAAAAAAAATCTTTGAAGAAAAGATTTTAAAAAGTTGCTTGTGAGAATTCAGTAATTTTCTTTAATTGAATTCAGAGTTGATTTCTTCTTTGCATTAGCTTTAAAATAAATTCCAGGAATTCTTTAATATCTTCAGAAACTTCTATTCAGTGAAACACCTCTTATCTTACTTGCATATATTTAGAAGCAGACAGCAATGCTATACTCTCATGAAAAAGTTGTGATTTATTTAACAAGCATGAATTAAATCTGAAGGTTTCATCAGTTTATAAAAAAGTAGATGAAAAATTAATATGGAAAATGTTTCCACACAACATTTGCAAACAGGCTTCAGATTTTTTTGAGAGACAATCTTACTCTAATAAAGGATATCTATGGGAAGAGGCAAACAACTAGCGCTACTTATATAAACTTTTTTTTCAATGTTTTTCAGTGTTGTATTAATGTGTGTTTGACACACTGCTCTCTGTGACTTATCTTTATGATTTATAAAAGGTCTCAAAGATGAATCTACTGCCTTATTTAATGAAATATTTTCCAATTTCAGTTGCAAACAGTAAATGATTGATATGTCATTGCTAGTTTTTTTTCCTTAAGGAATGCCAATTTGTCCCTGGTGGAGCCAGCAGTGTCTGCCAGCTCCCTGCTCAGCACAGGAATTGCCAGAGGGCTGGGATGGATGCATTGGTAATGCAACACATGGACTGTTTCCTTGGAGAACTCGAAAGCAGCCAACATGATCAAGATAAAGCTTTTAATGATGCTTGCCTTATTATAGTTATGAATGCTGTCTATTGATTCTCCTCCTCGTTTACCCAAATTGCTAAGTTGTTTTCAACTTCTTCCTACAATTAACATGAATGAAGCTGACTGTTGGCTGGCTAGAAATCTTTGCTACTCAATCTTCATTCACTGACAGCTGTCACAAACAGTGGTTAGGCACAGAAGAGGTGCCTAAAATTTATACCATACATAGAAAGTAAAGAATTGACTAAATGCTTTAGAAAAGATACGTTTATTTTATAATTTAATTGGTGCAAAAGCTGATGACATATGACAACAGAACATAGTTTTGGAGTAATTTGAACAACAAAATGGAGTGCAGAATTGTTCTATTGTGCCAGCCCGAGTTCCTGCCATCTCTAAAATTTGCTGTTGTCTCATTTCTTCAGCACAGATATTCCTTGAGAGCATATGAGGAAGAATATACAGGAATTTCAGCCGTCTTCCATTTCATTTTTCTTATTGACTTGGGAAAAAATAACCACTAAAAATTTTCAGCCATACAAAGGCCTGGCCTGTATCAGGAATCACAGAATCCACAGGTGTGGCCAGCAGGAGCAGGGAGGTCATTTTTCTGGGCACTGGTGAGGCTGTGTCCAGTTCTGGGTGCTTGAGTGTTGTGTCCAGCCCTGGGCCCCTCAGTTCAGGAAGGACATTGAGATGCTTGAGCATGTCCAGAGGAGGCAACAAGTCTGGAGAGGGGCTTGGAACACAAATCCTGTGAGGAACGGCTGAGGGAGCTGGGGGTGTTTAGCCTGGAGAAAAGGAGATTCAGAGGTGACCTTATCACTGTCTGTAACTCCCTGAAAGGTGGCTGTAGCCAGCTGGGGTTGGTCTCTTTCTCCAGGCAGCAACTGACAGAATGAGAGGACACAGGAACCAAGGGAAATACAGGTTGGATATTAGGAAAAGTTTTTTACAGAAGGAGTGATAAAGTACTAGAATGGTCTGCCTAGGGAGGTGATGCAGTCAGCATCCCTGCATGTGTTTAAAAAAAGACTGGATGTGACACTCGGTGCCATGGTTTAGTTGAGGTGTTAGGGCTGGGTTGGACTTGATGATCTTGAAAGTCTCTTCCAAACTAGTGATTCTATGATTCTGTGATTCTGCGATTCTGTGAAAGAATCCTGAGATAGTATGTAATGGAGATGTTGGACTAGTGGTCACTGAGTAATTTGAATAACTTGTTGACTGGACAACAGCGAAAAAGTACTGAGGCCCACAAGAAGCCATGACTTTCCAACTACACACCACTGGCTACATTTTCATTTGGTATACAACAACAGCAGCAGTCTTCATTTCTTGCTGCCTTTCTTTTGCATGCTTACATCAATGTAGCCTAAATGCCTACATCGTTGACTTTCTCCTTAGTGTAAATCATTAGCATTTCTATCCAAATTTAGCTTTGTTGAGAGGATGAAGATGAGCGGAGAGTTACTGCTCAGCATGGTAACAGTTTGCATCAGTTAACTCTACCAAACACAGTTCAAGTTTTAGAAACTCCACCTTTCTGACTTTGGAAAAGAAGTGGTGTCACACCAGGCAATACCAGAGATAGATCAGCTCATAATGAAAAAATGTGATCAGGAACACATTTCTGATGAAGGATATATACAGGCTTAAGAATAAAGAAAAAACAAAATACATACAAGGCCAGCCTCTTCTTATCTCCTCCCCTCTCCCTTGATGGCACTCCTACAATTGCTTTTATTCCATTACCTATGTTCTGGATGAAAAACTTTTTAGAGAGCCATGGGAATGATAAGGAATCAGAAAATATTTGTGTAATATAAAGCCTAAGAAGCTCAGTCCATTTAACTTTCTTGAAGAAAGGAAGAAGGTAGAGGAGTATAGTCTATAAATTCCTATAACAGTAAGATTAGAAGGGACAACTCTTCAATCTATCCCACAAATATGTAACAGCCTCTAATGGAAGATATTAGACAAATTTAGCCTAGAAATAAGATGCAATTTAAAAAGTGCAGGTAGTTAAACAATGGACCAATTTTTCAGTTTTAGAACTGATACTGATTGCTCACAATCTTACAACACAAATGGCCCTAGTTATAAAATATATTTCTCTATTTTAACTACAGCTATTGAAATCAGCTAGTGAAGTGAGAGATTTCCTATACTCTATACTGCAGGTCTGACCACAAAAAACCATTATAGTGTTAGAGTTAGTATTTTTTTTTGCTGTTACTTCCAGAATTACTGACACTAGATGAGTCCAAGTGTGTCTGGCCTCAATTGCAAAGGATTTTCTTTTTAAAAAGTACTCTCATCAACAGTCTCTTCATTAGTACTCCTGTGTGGAGATGAGTTGGATCTTACTCAAGTACTTCTTATGGAATGCTGTTAAACATTGTCATTTCTTACATGATGCAGAACAGTTTAAATGAAAATATATACAATTTTTAAAATATATAGCATTCATGTTTGTACAAGTTCTTTTGTACCTCAATATTAGTAAGCCCCATGTACAGAGAGAGAGAGAGAAAGCAGAAAAATCACCAAAACAATGCTAGCAGGAATGAGCACATGCACTCCATTCCTGCAACAGTTTCAGCCACTGCCTTGGAAAACCAGATGTTGCTTGAATTTAGAATAGTTTCAGCCAAGAATAGGCTTTGCAAAACACCTAAGTGCAACTGAGAAGTTGTTAGCTCACAATCACTTACTATTATTATAGAAAGCTCTGAAATGTCAATATTTCTGGTGGGAAACATCTGTGAAATGGCACACTCTATTACAAATGTGTAAGAGATCAGTGTATGATCTCTTGATGATGTGTATGAAGCCACTCTAAAAAATCCTGATTTCAAAAGGACAAATATTTTCCAAGTAGATATGGCTTCTCTGATACTGGATTCTTTTCATTCAAGCAACTACATTAATATTTTTGGAAGTCTTTGGAAATGCTGCATCTGAAGCAGTGGTCTCTGTGGGGCTGCTCTACTTAGTGTGGGACGGGTCTCCCCTGGCGCAACTGGGCATGCTGAATATAGCAAAAAAGACTGAGTGTGCTTTACACGTCATAGCATAATTTGAAATGACCTTCACGCACTCCTGTCATTCCATCATGGAATATTTATGGCTAAGGATATAGGCAAGGACTCGCATCTAAGTTGCTGCAATATAAAGGGACTACAACAGACAATCCTACTCCTGCTGCTACGGAGCATGTAATGAGCATGTGCCTCTTTTTCCTCCAATGAAGCTACATTGATTTACATTACTGCTAAGGGCTGGACTACAGCAATATATGAAGCAGTGATATATGAATTTACACCCAAACCAACCTTCTATGAGGCCATATTTTAACACATGCAAAACTGCTCTGCCTAGTGAATGGAAATTGCTCTATTAGTGTGAATGTATTTTTTTCTGAAATACTTTTTAGTTTGTAGAACATTTTTACTCCTTAGCCATCTAAACTATATTTAGATTTACAGGATGAGCTTTCATATTAATAATACGCTCAGTTCCTTGCTGAGAGGCATTCAGAGATGACCCTTGTCTGCTTGGATATCAAGGCTGCTATCAAGTCGTGCTGGTCTTTTTCCTCTCCACTCTGGAAGACCAGTAACTATCTCTGTGCTAGCTGGACTAAATTAGTCTGCACTACTCTGATCTGTTCTGCTGAACACTGAAGGCTTACCAGAAATCTCTGTTGCTTATATGCTATTCTGTTAAATTTAAGTGGGTCAGAAACTATCACCATGCTGTCACAAAAGCTATTTTTAAACTTAATGCAGCTCAGAGCTGGATTAATGAGTGCACATCCCTCTAGCTTGCATGAGCTCAGTATGGTCCAGCAGGAAATCATGCCCTTGGTAAGCACACGTGAGAAACATCTTTCTGTGTCAGTGCTCATGGCCACCTGTTCAGATGGCCTAGTGCCCTCTTGCAATGTGGTTAGACAGCTGACTTTGGGTGTTCATAAAAGCAAGGACAGGTTTAGAGCCATACAAGGAATAACACTGCAAATGTCACTCTTCAGCAGGGTTGCATGTGGCAACACACATAGCAAATGCCCATTTCTTGTATGCTTCTTGTATGTATCAGAGTGGTTAAGAATACCACATTTCAGGCACATAATTCTGGCTGCCAAAAATATATACATTCTGCATTTAGAGAAGATGGGAGAAGAACACAGAGAGTTGGATTATTCCTGTATCAATTCGTATTAATAATTAGGTAGCCTAATTTCACAGATCAAAAGAGTATTTTTTTTATTTTCAATACAGAAAAACTTTCCATACATATATGATGAATCTTTTTTACATGAGCTACACACCCAAATATTCATTTTCTACACGGAAGCCTTCCATAGCTGCACTAAGAAAACAACTCACAAGTGATCAGCAGCTGTCCCTGTGTGAGAGGTGGCAGCAGCACTATGCAACAAGAATACTTCTAGTTGTAGTCAGACTGTGTAAGGATGTTCAATTACTCAATGTATTTTACTTATTTCAGGTTACAAATGTGTTAATATTCCATTAGACACCTATATAAAAACATCTAAATATCATTCAGTGTAGTGTTTGTTTTACTCTTGAAAACTATCTGTTAGCAAAATTACTGTGGAAGACACAGAAAAATTTTAACTTCTAATTCTAGTTTCAACTCAGATAACTTTGAAAAAGAAACATTTTTCAGCAAGTCCAGAACCCAAGTGGTTTGGGTAGTAAAGGTCAGAAAAAATTTAAACTCCAGAGGAGGAAAAGAGACTCTTTAAATATGTCTTCAAAAAGTAAGTTCTGCCTATTCTCTAAAGAGTCCTTATGACCTACTAACTTATGGATGTAACTGATAACAACCTATACAGTCATTTCTAAACATGAATCGAAATATCTTTCTGGCTTCTGGGTGGATATCAGACTAATGAAAAATCAAGTTTCTTGGAAATGCAGCTGTCTTTATGCAATAAACCCAAGATTTTCATGTAGGAAAAGGTAAGGAAATGAAGCAAATGACAAGTTAAGATGGCATAAGCCATCTTAAAAATTATTAGGATATTGATAATAACAGTTTGAGTAATTTGCATCAAGGATTGGATTGTAATTTCTTATTATTTTGCATGTTAAGTTCAAGTAGCAGCATTAATATAGTGCAATTTTTTTATCATTTCCATGTGGAAGTGTCCTGTTCAATAAGTGAACCACTTGTTTAAAGCTAACTAGTAAAATTAATAAAATATAAGTTTTCCCTTGGAGTAATTACAAGCTACATTATTTTACATACATGGACATTGTCAAATCAAACTCTCAAAATACCTTGGAATGGAGTCTCTATACTCATAAATGAATGATTATGAGAAATATCTCACCCATACAATAATAATCAAAAAACCAATCCAAATTCTTCAGGTTGTCTTTTACAAATCCTATTCTTAGTTTGCATATGTCTGATGCTTCTTCAGAGTCTCTTGGTCTGCCCTCTGCTCACTGGAGCCCTACATGTGTCCATAGCTGTCCTCATGGGGTGGACAAGGCCATATCATTACTAAGCCCAGAATACCACGACAACAATGAAATAAGAGTGAACCAGTCATTAATCACATATGGACAATGGACCCTGGAGGTCTGAGGGTCAGATACTCAACAATTAGGGTTTTTTCTGATTCTGAAAATTTATCCACAGACACATCACAAGGAAAGGCACTGAAAATTTGGCGTTGTCACACATCATTACCAAAGACCTTTACATCCTAAAATAACATTGTTTTGTGAAAAGAATACTTACTCTTACATGACTGTTCTAGAAATATCAGAGAAAGTAATGGGACATGAAAAGTCTGTAAATGGTCTCCATGGGCTGTTCATTACACCTCTATAGTGACCTGAGAGATGACTCCATTTTAATAAGCTTAAACTGAATGTGTTGCATGCCTGTGTCTAAAAATCTCTAAGTACTTTGAGGAAAGACTGTGATTGGATTGAATTGATATTTTGTTTGAATAACAAAAGGCTGCATGTATAGCCTCTCTGCTTTATGTAACCACTGTAAAGATGTTTTCAGTGTTAAACTCGTCAAGAAGGATCTTGTTCTGCTTCCACTTCCATCCTGATCAAAGAGAGTAACATTAAGGCTTTATGATCAGAAACATTTACTGACAATTAGAAAAATCATAGTAAGAATCTTCAATTAAGTGGGGTTACAGTCCTGTAGTGATTGTGGAGAAGGGACTGCCAAGTACATGATTATCAAATTCATGGAAAGATATGTTTTAGAGAGAATAAATAGGCCAGTATGTTAGGAGGCAGATGGGATCAATGAACTACCACTAATTGTTTACCAGCTGGTAAATCTCCCCATCCAGAGAGCTGGCCAGCAAGGTTCTTTTCTAATGTGTGTTAAGATAATCTGTATTTTTGAGATTCATGAACCTTTTCAACTTGGCTTACAACCAGAAGCCAAGTCATTATGTTGAAAAAGGGTGCTTTTGGCTTTCCAATAGATATTTTGTACCAAGTTATGTATTGTTGTCTGTACAGGAAGATGTATTGGAGGATAAACTAAAGACAAGGCAAACTCTGAACACTGAAACTAACAAAATATTCATGACTCTAATAAATTTTGTCTGATCTGACAGTGTAGCCAGGAATCAGGATGGCTAGAAGACAAATATGTGTAAAATGCTACAGACCCCTCTTAAAAAAAGAGGCTGAAATGGATCTTAGACATCTTTTGTACCGGATCAAAAGGCAAAGAATTTCCTATTCTCAGTTTTTACAGTCCTATTTATCACTGGCTGATAGCATCTTTGGGATAGACACACTGTGAGTCAGTGCATGTTTTAACTTCTTCTCATGGCTTGACAAGAAATGCCCACTGAGTTTCGCCAATAAAGCAGAAACTACATCAAATCTATGGTTTCTTCTCACAAAAGCTAATCACTGTCCCAACCCTCCTGTAGCACACAAACAGGGACAAAGGGAGTCTTTGGAACATGAACAAGAAATACAATATTACTGGAACCAATTTTTAACACAGTTTTAAAAGTAAGATTCACCACTAGTTCTCCCTAAATCATTATTAGGTTTCCTAAAATGTACAGAGCAGTAGTAGTAGCAGGCTAAACTGAAGCTTTAGAATTGTTCTTAAGAGCTCTGGTCCTGAAGAGCTCCCAGAGAAAGTTTCCAGAACTGGAAAAAAAATTAGGAGGAAATTTGTATTCAGATTTAATACCACTCTTAAAGCAATGTTTTTTTAAAAAAGTGAACAAATCTCTGTTGTTTTGGGTTTTCTTTAATGAGATCCCAGTGAAAAAGGAGGATGATCACTACAGTTTCCCACCTGTATACGACTGATGATTATCTGTGCAATCATAAAATAGTCATTCTCTTATATCAATGCACCTGATTTCTTTACAACAATTCTTTTTCATTTGTTTTTTACTATATAGTTTCCTAATAGAAGAGTAGAGGAGATTTTTAAGTTTCTAGGTATTTTATCAACAGGTCAGAGAGCTAGAACCTTTCGAAAAACTTGGAGGGAAAAGCCATTCACTCTTGGCACATATTTGCACAGCCACAGTGATTTTGCAATTCAAGTTTGTAAGAAAAAGAATGGACAGAGCTCACTGTCCATAAGAATTGAAAAACCTGAAACAAGGGAGGAGAGTCTTGAAATCGGTTTCTCTTTGGACGTCAGAAAAAGATTGAAAGCAAGTTGCTCTCCACATAACTAACCAAATACCGGGAATATATTTCTTATTTGATTGTGGACTGCCATCTGATGGTTGTAGTTAATAATGCTGAATGACATGTTGATTTTTTTTTTTTTTTAAACCCAAACCTAACTTAAAGAAAACACAGCAAAGGTCTCATTTAACACCTCTGGATGAAATTAATTTGGCTGGTGATTTACAGTTTAGATTAGATTTTTGACCTAGTATTTCAAATTTACCATAGCATCCCTCTGAAAGGCTTTTTACTACAATGAAGAATGTCTAGGAAATTCCAGTGTTGTTCTACAGAGCAGTGTGACTTTAAGTTGAATTTTTCAGAATTCATGTAACTCATGCATCTCTGGCTGGCTGAGCATTTTTCTGGAAAGGAGCACAATCTCCTCTTGCAACAAGGCCTTAATGACTTACCTCTGGAATATCAAAAAAGGCCTTACACAATGGGCAGAGCCCAGTTAATGGTGGCAGATCTGTAAGTATAGGTTAGGGCTCTTTGAGAAGTAGACAAGTGTCTTCTTCTTCAAAAGCTGAAGTGTAAAGTAATTCAGTGCTGAAGAAACTGATACAAACATTTGATGACCTTCCTGGTTATTGCTAAAACCTAATACTCTTTGTTTAAGAGCTGAGTTGAGAATCTAGAAAAAATACCTATGCCAATTTCTTCATGCTTCAGGGCACAACACAAACCAGACTGAAAAGTAGCAAGAATATCTATTTTCATCCAGCTGCATCCCACAGCTGTGTCACTGCTTTCTACATGTTGGAAGATGTTTTCATTATCAATGGACTTGAAAAATTCCCCTTTCTCTATGTGTCACCTGGAAATATTTATTCTAAGTGAAGCACTGGCATTGAAGAAATCTCTTGTCATAATGTAATCTCTGAATTTAAGGAGAACAAAGATATTCTAGCACTAAACTCTTTTTGGGTTGTACGGCAGAAAATCTCCTAATTTAAAATAAAACATACCAACATAGATATCATGATGAGTATCTGGCTGTAGTTCTTGAAATGGAAATTTGCCAGACTGGGGAAAAAAAAGAGCTCAGGAATCTTAAAAATATGAAATGTGACTGTTCAGATAATCAACATTCAGATTAAATAAGTTATTAAGAAAGGATTTATTGAAAGTGTTTTATTGGAATTCTTTTAACTTTTAATTGTTCAAATAAAATGCAGAGGGTTGATGGTTGATAACAGCATGTGAGACCCTTCTGGTCTTACTTAAGCAAAATTTTGGCACCAAGTATTCAAGCTAAATGCCTTAGTTCCTCATATACTGACTGAAAAAGGCCAAAATTTATGCAGTAACAGCAAAAGGTCAAGGCATAAACAATCACTGCTTAAATCCTTAAAACAGACTTCTATGCAGTGGATGAATTTTAACTTCCATGCACATAAATTTGAGTAGAAGGTCACATACATTTGGATGAGTAATGCTCTCTAGAATAAATATTCACTGTTTTGACCACCAGAAGGCCTCCTTACACTGGGAAAGATGCTGTAGCAAAGCCATTGAACTTTCCCCCTCCTTAGGTTGCAAATCATTTGGTTAAAGATAAAGGGGAAGTGATATATTTTTGACATGTTTTTCTTTCCAACCACATCAAATTTTGGGTTCAGATTTATAATGCTGTATTACGGACAATGTTTAAGAAATATTTCTAGTGCCACATTTCTTTTCTCATGGTCCTGTCCTCTCCACAGAATTTACTGTTATTGTTATTTTGGATGCTCAGTGCCGGAATTTTTCTTCACATAAACATTTCTTTAACTTCTGGTCTTCCCTAACAGATGAGTCACCTGTGCCTAATTTAATGTGAGAAAAGGCTGAAAGTCCTCTTATATTGTGGTCTCTTTACTAATACAAATGAGTTCAAAATTTCAGATAATTCAGTGCAGCAGTATATTGGAGATTCTTTGTTACTTATTTTCTCTTTATGAGATGAACTTGGAATGCTAAATTTATACTGAAATGCTCTTTTCTTTTCTGGTGCTTTGCTTTTGTATTTTTGTGGAATGGGAGTTGAAATTAAAAGGTGGTAAAATTTAGCATTTGTCATCCTACCCAGTTTAGCATACAAAAAAAGCCAGTGTTGCAGAACCAGGGAACTGTTACAAACGACACAGAAGAAAAATTTGAAAAGTATACACTGATTTGTATTGACCTTGTTCTCAGGTCCTCTAAACCAGAGTTCATGTCTGAGATTTTAAAAGAAAGGTGTTCAAAATCAGTGGATGCTCTAAAACTTGAAACTGTACCACTGTACTTTTTTTACTCCCACTGTAGTGTGTGTGAAAGTAATTGATCAAAGATTTGGAGGGGAAAGTATCAATACTTAGTATTTTCAAGGATGTTCTGTCTTATTTACTATAGCTATTCCTTTCTTGGACTGGAAAAAAAGGACAGATAAGCCAGAATTTATTATATTCCATGGTATTTGTTTCATTAAAATGCTCTGTTATGATAGGAGATACAAGATATAGAAATAATAGAATCACAGAATAAACAAGGTTGAAAAACTGCTGAGACCATCAAGCCCAACCTTACCAACTAGATCATGGCACTGAGTGCCACATTCAGTCTTTTCTTAAACTCCTCCAGGGACGGTGACTCCAATACCTCCCTGCGCAGCCCACTCCAATGACCAAACACTCCTTCTGGGAAAAATGTCTTCCTATTGTCCAAAATAAACCTCTCCTTGTGCAGCTTAAGCTCTGTCCTCTTGTCCTGTCCCTGGCTGTCTGGGAAAAGACGCCAACCCCAACCTAGCTGTGACCTCCTTTCAAGGAGTTTTAGAGATTGGTAATGTCTCTCCTGAGCAGCCTTTTCTCCAGGCTAAACCATTCCAGCTGCCTCAGCACCTCCTCATAGGTTTGTGTTCCAGACCCTTCACCAGACTTACTGCTCTTCTCTGGACATTGTCCAGCACCTCAACATCCTTCTTAAACTCAGGGGCCCAGCACTGGGCACAGCACTCAAGACGTGCCCTCACCAGTGCCCAGTACAGGGGAAGAATGACCTCCCTGTTCCTGCTGGACACACCATTCCTGATCCAGGCCAGGATGCCCTTGGCCTTCTTGGCCACCAGGGCACACTGCTGGCTCATGTTCAATTGCTGTCAGTCAGTATTCCTGGGTTGCTTTTGGCCTGGCCACTGTCCAGCCACATCGTCCCCAGCCTGTAGTGCTGCACAACATAGATATTGTGGCAGTAGGTTACAATATTAGTTATTTTTCCTTTTTATGACGTTTCTAAACAAAAATATAGAACTATTAGTTCAATTTTCAGCTTATTAGGATTGCTTAAAATAGCAATTCTAGTGTCAGCAGTAGATGCCCAGAGATTTGAGAATAATTGCACGTCAGCAAGAGAGCATCTGAGGAGAAACACAAAGGACTTCCTTCCACTTTAGCCGGGAATTCGGCTTCATTGGGGACCCAAATTAAATGCCTCTATGCAAATGCACATAGTGTGAGGAATAAACATGAGAAGTTAGAGGTGTACCCACATCTACAGGACTATGATCTTATTGGCACCATATAGATGTGTCCCTTTTGACTGGATTATCAGAATAGAAAGGTACATGCTTTTTAGGAAGGGCAGTCAGGGGAGACAAGTAAAGGGTCTTGTCCTCTATGTCAGTGGCCAGGTGGAGTGCATGGAGGTCCCTCTGCCTGAGGATGGATGAGAACCTGACTGAGAGCTTATGGGTCAGGATTAAAGAGAGGGCAGACAAAGGTGACATTGTACTGAGGGTCTGCTACAGGCCACCTGACCAGGAAGACTGAGCAGGTGATGCCCTCTATAAGCAGATAGGAGCAGCCACGCATTCAGAAGCCCTGGTCCTCATGGAGGACTTCAACCATCCCTGTATTGGTTAGAGGGATGGCACAGCAGGACATAAGCACCCAGAAGATTCCTGGAAAGTACTGATGAGAACTTCCTTCTCCAAGTGATAGAGGAGTCAAATAGGTGAGGTACTATGCTGGACTTTGCTCTCAAAAACAAGGAGGGCTAGGTGGGGAATGTGAAGTTTAAGAACAGCCTGGGCTGCAGTGACCATGAAATGGTGGAGTTCAAGCTCCTTAGAGGAGCGAGGTGGTGCACAGCCAGCTCACTGCCCTGGAACTAAGGAGATCAGACTTTGGCCTCCTCAGGGGTCTGCTTTAGAGAGTGCCATGAGATAAAACCCTGCAGGGAAGAGGGGCCAAAGAAAGCTGGTTAATATTCAAGGATCATCTCCTCCAAGTTCAGGAGCTATGCCACATCCCCCAGGTCACAGAATACAAAGTCAGGGACTGGTAAAATGAAGAACTGCCCGCTGCAGCAAGAAAATGGGCAACTGAATAATAGAACCAATATGATTTTCAACAGAAGCTGATTTATTGTTTACATTAAACCCCTGTTATGGTTTCTAGCACTACTCTCCACGCATACAGGTGCTCTTGAGTGGCTAAGCCACTTGTTCACGAGGCAGGCACACATCCTTCAGGACACCTAATTCGTCAAGCTTCCATCCTCACGTCCTGTGTCTTCTATCTAGGTTTTGCATTCTTTGTAAGCAAGTTCCCAGGCTCTCCATTCTATTTTTCTGTCCTGTTGTTGTCTCAGTAACCTTGATGAATTGCTGAGAACACTGAAAACAAGACTGCAGGTGGCTTGTTATTTACAAACAGTTTGGCTGGTACACAAAATGGCTTAAGTTGTACAGATACATTGCTACAGACTGCTGTAGAAGATCCGGTTTGAGAACACCCTAAAAGTTGCACAAGTCCGTGGGACCTGATGGGATGCATCCACAGGTCCTGAGGGAACTGGCAGAGGAGGTGGTAAAGACATTATTCATTGTATTTGAGAAGTCATGGCTGTGCACTGAAGTTTTCATTGACTGAAAAAGGGGAAGTATGCAAATTTTTAAAGAGGGAAATAATAAAAGCTCACATAACTACAGGCAGATCAGTCTCACCTCTGTGCCCAGCAAGATCATGGAACAGATCCTCCTGGAAACTGTGCCAAGGTACATGGAAAATAAGGAGCTGGTTGATGACAGCCAACACAGTTGCACTAAAGGCAAATTGTGTTCACCCAATTTGGTGACTTTCTATGACAGGGTTGCAGTTATATAGTCATACAGGATTACAGAGGTGGTGGGTGTGGAAAGAGCAACTGATGTAATCTGTCTCGGCTTGTGCAAAGCATTTGATGCTGTCCTGCTTGACATCCTTGTCTCTAAACTGGAGAGACTTGGATTTGCTGGATGTTACACTCAGTGGATAAAGATTTGCTGGATGGTCATGCTCACAGCTTTTCAGTCAACCACCCTGTGTCCAAGTGAGGATCAGTGAGGATCCTCAGGCAAGTGGGATTCCTTGGGAGTTGGTATTGGGACTGGCACTGCTTAACACCTTTGCTAGGGACATGGACATAGGGATCAATTGCATCCTCAGCAAGTTTGCAGATGACAGCAAGCTATGTGGTGTGGTCAACATGCAGAAAGGAAGGGATGCCATCCAGAGGGACCTGGACTGGCTTGAGAGATAGGGCTGTGCAAACTTCATGAAGCTTGCCATGGCCAAGTGCCAGGCCTTGCATGTGGGCTGGAGATATCCCAAGCACAAGAGTAGGTTGGGTGACTGGATGAGAGCAGCCTTGCAGAGAAGGACTTGGGGATACTGGTTGATTGAAAAATTGGACATGACCTGCCCTGGAACTCAGAGCCCAGAAAACAACCATATGTTGGGCTGCATCCAAAGCAACATAGCCAGCAGTGTGAGGAAGGGGATTCTGCCCTTCTACTCTGCTCTTGTGAGACTCCACCTGCATGCAGTTCTGAGGTCCTTAACATAAGAAAGACATGGATCTGCTGGAGCCAGTCCACAGGAGGGCCACCGAGATGATCAGAGGGCTGGAGCACCTCTCCTATGAAAACAGACTGAGAGATCTGTGGTTGTTCAGGCTGAAAAAGAATGATCTCTGAGGAGACTTAGAGCACCTTCCAGTACCTAAAAGGGGCCTATGACAGAACTGGGGAGAGACTTTAGACAAAGCTGTGCAGTGACAGGACAAGCGGTAATGGATTTAAACTGAAAGAGGGACGGTTTGCATTAAACATTAGGAGGAAATTCTTCACCGTAAGGATGGTGAGACACTGACACAGGTTTCCCAGAGAAGCTGTAGATGCCCCATTCCTGGAAGTGTTCAAGGCCAAGCTGTATAGGACATTGAGCTTACCTGGTCTAGTGTAAGTCGATACTCCCCGTGTCAGGGGTATTGTAACAAGCTGATCTTTAAGATTCATTCCAACCCAAACCATTCTATAATTCTGTGATAACTGGGAGATTTATTTGTTTGCAGCACATTCACTCACACTTTGTTTTCCTCTCATTCAACTATTTGAAGTGTAAAAGTTGATTTTTTTTAAATCAACAAACCCTTGAGATTGTAGGCTGTGAAATTTAAGTTTTAATGACCATTGAAGTTAAGCCAGATAACTATGTGAAAGTAATTTACATTAGTTTGATTTTGCCACTTCAAGATAAAGTCAGTGATAAAAGAAATGCCCAATTCCTTCTCATGTTTATGGAAGCAAATAACACCAATGATTCAACCAACTCAGTGAATGTGTAAATTAAAATGGTTTTCTCCCACATAAAAATCTACATAAACCAAACATTCCATATTCATTCATCACCTATTTTACAGTGTAAGTACTCCTTAGATATCACACATCCAAGGACAACACGAAAATTCAAAAAGCAAAAGTCAGTATTTTTCTTTCAGAATATTTCAAATAACAAGTGTGGTCTTTTTTCCCCCCTGAAATTATTAAGCGTGATGGATGCATTCTAGTCACCAGGGTTTTGTACAACCAAAAGTGTGCCCAGTACTTCTACAACTGGAGGTCACTTTTTAAACTATTCATACCAGGGCTGGATACTTAAAGTGCAAACACAAGAACCTGAGCAGGTTCTTGAGCAGATCTGAGCCCTGTGATTCAAGGAATCTCCAAATTAGTGTCAGTGTTAGGTAGGTATTTCCAGAGCTTCTGAATTTGTAGGTCTTTGAAAACTTACTCTCTTCCAACACGCAGTCTACTGGTCTCATCTTGTCTCTGTGGACACTATCTTCTTCCAGATCTTGTTGAGTTTCTGTTGTCACACTGAAACACTAATTTGAGAATGAAAACTATGATCTGGCTCATCACTCTTGAAAGATTACCAATCCCCTCTCTTCAGTAATTACGAGCTCCATATCCCAGGGAAAGCATCACAAAAAAACAAAATTCCCTTCACATCAGCACCAGACATCTCTATTCACTGGGGATGCATTTAAAACAAAGAATGTTTTAAGAGCAGACTATGCAACAGATACCTGTACTACCTGTATGGTATGGGAATAAGTGGTCTCACTGGGCTGTTCTCAACTTAGTTGTAGGTTGTATTTGTGAACCTAAATATCTCCTGTAATTTCTCATCACCTCAGTTTCCCTAGGGTAGAATGGGTAGAATTCATTAGCATTTGAAAAGCCATCAGAGATCTTGAGATGGAAGGTGATGCATAAGTGTAGATCAAAGAGAGCTGTGCCCATATACTGATAAAAAGGAAAACACCGCAACTCAAGCTATAGCCTTTAGTATACCATTAACTTAACCTCAGTAAAATTTATCCAGATGAGTGGAGGTTGTGAAGGATGCCCAAGGACATGGCTAAGCTCTTAAGGATCTGAGGGGTGTCTTCAAAGTCTTCTCAGATATCCCCTCACTTTAGTGGGAATTATCAGTGTTTATAACCTGACAGGACTGGTTTGTAGACACAATATTCTTGTAACTTTGCTTAACATCTGTTTAAACAAAGCATTAACACAAAAAGATCCCTGATACAGAAGGAATAGATCAGAAGTCCTTTTATCTGGAAGAAACTAGTTGAAAGGAAGAGTGGCTGATGAAACCACTCTTTTTGAGGTAGTTGGTAATTTATGGAATGAGAGACATACTAACATAAAGAGCATCACAAACATGCCTAGACTAAATACAGGTATAATAATATAATCTTCTCTTTTAAGTTTTTATGCAAACAGATATATAAGGAAACATTCTTTTAAAAAATCACCCAAAAAATCTGCTTCTCCATTACCCTTTTCAGGCACATAGACCATGAGTTTGTCCCTCACAAGGGAGAAAACAGGAAGAAAAGGTCAAAATCGTTAACAGAATAAAGTCCTTTTCTGATCTGAGTCTTAAAAAACTGTTATTTTTAGGTTTCCCACAGCAAAGGATATATCCTTTGTCCTGTGAAACTGGACATTGTTTAAAAGGAAACCTAAACTGACTATGACTCTGTTCTTCTCAAGTAGTAGCATTGGTATGAAAACCTCAGGTAAAGTTGTGTGTTATTTCATTCTTCATTAATGTTATAAGAAAATTGCACTGATCTACCTTCACACCTTCTTTATCCGCAGAGTGAATTTATGAAGAAGAACTGTGATCAAAGCAACTGATTAATGTGGCTTCTAAGGCAATGCTGTGACTTATTCTGAATGTGTCCAACCACAATGATTTTAATCTCAATTTTGCCATCAAACACTTTTATTTCTGCATGCAGCAGAATTACCCTAATTATCTGGGGTTCCCTTTTCTTTTCTTTTCTTTTCTTTTCTTTTCTTTTCTTTTCTTTTCTTTTCTTTTCTTTTCTTTTCTTTTCTTTTCTTTTCTTTTCTTTTCTTTTCTTCTTTTTCCTTTTATTGGTCGAAGAGCCCCAAATGCTTCAACAGCTATAAATCAGCAAATAGAAATGCTGCAGACTAGCCCTCAGAACTCACAGATATTTTTGTACACAAACCTACCCACAACGACCTTGTCTCCCTGCCTGCCCTCACTCTGCACTTTTCCTTCTGCAGCTGCCTAGGCAATACACACACCACAGAGGATGCCTGGAGATCTGGCCAAACAGAGGCCATTTGGATGGAGCTTGTTTGTGAGCATATGGTCTATAAATGAGAATGCTGCAGCTCAGATGCTCCAGGATTGTCCATTAATACTTGTCACTGAGAGATAGACAAGATGTTTTTGCAAAGTAAACCAGAGATTTTCCTTGTGACATCATGATGTTAAGCTTGGAATGTTTCCAGGAAAACACTGCTAAGGCAAGTGAAAAAATGCTCAGATGACTTGGAAACACCCTCTAAGCAGTTGGAGACACTCTTCCTAAAGAGCAGGAAAGGTCCCAAGCTTCAAGGTCCTTTTTCCATGCACAGTAGCTTCTCTTTTCATTCCCTAGAACTAGTGGCCTCCCTTATTTTTCTCCTGCTTGTATCAGTTACAGTTCCATTGAACTGTAACCGATACCTGTATCTCCACTAAATATATATGCTCTCCCTGCCCACATCTCTCTCTCATGTTAACCTCTGCTTCTCAATCTCCTAAATACCTTTGCATTAGTGCTTGCTTTTCTTCTGTATTCTGCCTGTGTTAATGTTAAAGTTCTCTCCTGCTTGATGGAGAACAGGAAACACTATTGTTTCCTGTCTCTAGCTAGAAACTGTACCCTCTTTCCCATTGCTACAACATTTTTTTCTTCTAGTGCAACCAGGAAAAATGTTCTCTTTATATACCTGCTGGTAGGTACTGCTTCTGCCTGCTCTCAGAGGTCCCATTGCCTTCCTGCCTGGATGCTGGCAGCTGGGTAGATTGCCGATGACTCTTTGGCAAGCATTTCGGGTGAACTAAAAGTCCCAGATATGTATGCCAGCACACCCTTGACATCAGGACTAAATAAGTATTTATTTAAAAAGAATAATAGAATTTTATTAACCAAACACATAATGGAATGATATTTAGGTGCCTATGTCAAATTGTGTTGTTGAAAACTTCTCAGCTGCCATATATTTCTGAGGACTTCTAAACTGTTTACTCTTTCATGTACTTTCTTTCACTACTATTTTAATCCAGTTTTGAGTTCTGAGCAGTTCAACATTCCTATAAACACAAATTTTGGATCTCATAAATATAGAGGCATGTGTCCCTTTCTTTTGAATTGCTCAAGGTGTTTTCAGAATTAGTGTACAAAATAAGATTAACCACAATCTGGGAGGTCTGGGTTTAATTCTATCTTCTGAGGAATTCATGTCAATGTTTCCCGTATCTTAGAAATGAGTCCAAGAACCAGATGATAGACCAGAGATGGTGGCCAGAGCCAGTGGAAGGTGATGTTATGTGAGACTTTGTGGTAGAATTCTGGCAGCTTCAGAAAGAGTCAAGGACATGCACACTTCCATACTTATATCTGCATACTGAATAACTTTATGGCTACAAAATTTAAGTACCAGTGAGGATTCCCAAAAATGGGGATTCCAAGTAGTTTTCCCTGTTGCTTGTGCCTCTTTGCAATAATACTTTGAATCTACAAAGTTAAAAATATATTTGGTGCTAACAAAAGTGCCTTCCTGGGGATGTCTTTGCTTGTCATTCTCCCCAAGTCCAGAAGTTGAGTAAAGCTTATAGATATATTGAAAAATAGATGAGGACCTGTGGTTTGCATACAAAGATCCTCAAGAAGTCCTTTGCTCACTATTGTATTAATACTGTATTTACACAGCATTTACTCTATTTACAGTGAATGTATAAAACAAAAGGTCCCTCTGTTTTGGCAGTATTTTATAGTGAGTCAGCTTATCTGTACTTTTCCCTGTGCTTTCCCCCTCATTGTTCCAGTCTTTGCCTTGTAACACTGTTCCCCAGACTACCATTGGTAGGGGCTAGGGTATCTCAATCACAAATTGGTGAAGGACAGAGATTCTGTGCCTGAGTAAACAATCCTTATAACCACTAGTGGGTAATTTTCTTGTGCTTTAAAAAACAGTCAAATTTTTCTTTTAGCCATACCACAGAATAGTTTAAAATAATCATGCAATAGAGAGAATAAACAGATAGTAAAAGAGAGAAGTTGGGATTTTTTTTATTATATGGCTTTTGCGCTACATATTTTGTGCCCAGTATGATGGTTAAACTTCCAAACACACCAAGGTCAAGTCTGAAATTCAGAATAGAGATGAACTTGCTTTTGTCAGGATCAATTTGTAGCAACAGCAGTTTTATCAGCAGGGTGTAGCAACTATGGCAGAGGACTGTCAAACTGCCAGCTGAGTCCCTGGGAAGCCTCTTATCAGATAGGGTGATAATAATTACTACAGTCCTGACACCTTAGATTTGCTGAAATATTCTTGTAGAAACGTGAGAACATAACCGATAAACACAATATAGAGAACGAAAGGACTTGTCTTTAAGAGTGTACATTTGCAACAGACCATCAGTCTGCTTCCTCAGCTTACTGAGTAAAAATGACTGAAAAGAAATAGGCAAAAAAGGTGAAGGCAATGAAGAAAAACCTCGGGCCTTCCTTCAATATTAAAGACTGAAAACTGTGATAAAATCCTGTACACACTGCACAGATCCCAACATGAGCAGCAGAAAAGGAATCCTCTTTAACACTGATAAAGATGAATCAGTTAAAATGTAGTTGCCAAAGACACTGAATAGTATTTATAAACATGTAAAGGAAAAAATCTGAGAGGAAAGTAGAGGAAGAAGTGTATAAATCACAGAAATTGAGGGAAAATTATGCCCAAAGATGTAATAGCCAAAAAATAAAAAACACTAGATGAGTAAGTAAAAGATAAAGAAATGAAATAACAAAGGGGCTGGCCCAGCAGTTAAGGCATAAGTTCTGTATTCACAATGGCTTGCTGTGACTACACACGTGCTGCCCAGAACAGAAAGTTCATTCCAAGGTCCTACCCAAGGGTCACTTCCTTGTGATTGCACAATGGACAGAAATATTTCTCTTTCTGGTATCCTTTTGGCAAGCAGCTTCCTTCATAGCAGCTTTGAAAATATGATACAACAAGGAATGTACATATTAGATGCCTTAGGAAGAGTACTGAGCATCATGTACTTAATGCATCATTCTTTTCCTCTAGGTTTCTATATTGCATACAATCTAGGGGAAAGAGGAAAAGAGGGGTAGAAAAATTTTACTTTTTTTCTGTTCCTCTGTCTAAGTTGTCTGTATATCTCCAAATGTCACTGTCTGAAATATATGTACCAATCTGCAAATAACATGTCAATAATTGTATGTTGAAGTCACCAATTATCTTATCTTGCATAATGTCACAGATGCAGATGGAAAAGAATCTCAGTGATTAGTACGAATTTTTACTCCATCAATTGTGAAGATTTCCCATTTTTAATTAAAGGCAATCTGTAAGAGAGGCCTCTGAAATATTCATTTCCTTCTCTCTCTCTCTTTTATTGTTTGTTTGTTTGTTTGTTTGTTTGAACTACATTACTTGTCACTAAGAGAGATGTTTCATTCAATAAAAGCAAGACAATTTATTCTGAGTCTTTGGTCCAGACCACATAATTTTCTAATATTAGACCACAATTTCAGGTCAATATAAACAAAAAGGGTGAGCCTGAAAGTAGCCTACATTCTTCCTTCTCTCTTTCTTCACAATCTATTACTCTAATTATTTCTTATGGTTTTAGTGTGATCATTTTGTTCTGATTATCTGCCCCTTGATGTAACTTGTCTCTATCTCCCTCAGACACTTTCTGTGCTGCAAAGATACATAGCTCTTTCTGGACAGTCAATTTACTGCCATTACAGTAAACACATCAATCTTCCAGTATTAAATCCTGCAGCTAAATTGCAGGTCTTGTCAGAGATGTTGAAATTTTGTTACTGATGCAACAAAAGGGAGGATCAGGCTTCACTTGGTGATTTCTCCCTCTGCCATTCTTTAGTTCAAAGTTCCCGTGTTTGCCAGGTAGGTTAAAGTTCATTAAAAACAATGGAAAAGATATGCAGTTCCAGCCTTCCCACGCAGCACTGCTAGTATGTGGGCATGGAAGGGCATGTGTGTCAGTGTTCTCATTCTTCCTTCTACTGTAAAGCATAAGCAATCATCTTCTCCTTCTGACTCTTAAATCTGTCTGATTCCCCTCTTTAAAAGAAGTAGTTCCATTGAAATCGGTTGTTCTAGTCATAAATAGCACAGAAACACAGTTATCACAAAAAAGGCAAATTTTTTTGTGTGTTTCTGAAATGGTCCATTATTTAAATTATAAAAGTGATTTCAGAAAGTTCATTTCTAGTCAAGCCTGTTTTTCAGTTAGATGGGTTTTTGGCTCTTTTTTAAAAAAAATATTTGACTTTGTAACACATTTGAAGGTATAGGTTTTGAAGGAATATAACTGAGGAAAAGTGTTTCAGGAGGTATTAATCATTTCAACCTCTCCCTCTGCCCCAAACCAGGACAATGTTAGGTAATGAGAGGATCAGAAACTGACAATCACAGAAAAATATAGAAGGATCATGTGATGTAAACTATAATAGTTTTTAAAATGAATTTTAGCTATATAGCAACGCAAAAATATGGGCAGAAATAGGAAGAAAAGTCCAATTTGACTCATGTAGGCAGAAATGAATCCATACTAGCCCTTGGAGTATGCACATCTTTTAAACATCAGTTGAGGTCAGAATCCTTCTCTGATCTTGTGCTCAGTTACTCCTCACGACAGAGATAGTGGAAAAGGAGGGAAAAAGACCCTGTGGAGTGCAGAAGTACCTCAAGTATTGCGCAGCCGAAAAGAGACCACACCCATTATTGGTCAGAGTGAACACCATGGGTAAGACCTGACAAAGTGGAAGTTCAAAGCTCTTTGTTCCACAGTTCCCATGTTCTGTATTATACTAGCTTTCATAAACAAGACACATGACAGTAAGCAGAGATCTCTTTTTTACTTCTTACTGTCTAAAAAAAGAGCTTTTCCATTTGTAAGAAGTTACAGAAACAGCAGTACAACTTCACCAAAGACAGGCCAGCCTCTGAAATAAGGGATTAAGAGAGAAGACACGGCCTTGCTTGAGAGGAGCAAAGCATCTGTCTGAGCAAAGGCATGACAAGAAATCTATTCAGACTTTACCAAAACCCTGGGTATTGATGGCTACAATGTGCCTCTCAAGCTCTTCATTTTAACCCATGCCCACATATGAAGACTGACCTCTCAATTTAGTGACAAACAATATTGTGTAGTAGCATTAAAACAATGTGCTGTCAAGTGTCCCAGTGAATTAAATCCAATGTTTCCAGTTCCCCTGGCAACCTAATGCTAGGGTGTGTGGATATTTCAGCTCTTTCCACACTGCTAAATAAAACAAGGGCAAGGAACAAGCTTGTGCACTGGTCTGGTGATCATCTGCACTTTTTAATTGCTAGCATGCTTCCAGGCTGCTTTGGTCTATGCCAATTCTTTGGGAAGAGGTGCCTAAGCCTGGCTAGAGGGATAGCCCATGCAGGGATCAATTCCAGTAGGCAGTATTAGACACTGTGGCACCAGGTTTTGTTCCCTCCAGCCTCAACAGTCTTCCAACATTATTCCAGCTTTGCATATCCAAAAATTCCTCACAATTTACCCTAGAGCAAGCAATGTAGGCAAGCATGTATGAAAACATCATAATTTCATGTATGAAAACATAATTCTGATGAGACCCTAGAAAAATGTCCAGCTTTTTTTCACATGCTTTGTAGTGAAAAATAAAAAGAAAAATGGAGAAAATGTTTTGGTCCTAGAAAGGTACCTTTCAAGGTTTGTAGGCAGCCAAACATTACGTATCATAATTGTGGCTAGGCTGGGCTACCCACTCTGAGGGTCAGAAAATTACTTCTTTCTCATTTACCAACAGTGATGTAGGGATTGTGTCTCTCAGTGGTTCTAGAGAGCATTGTGGCAACAAACAGGCTAAACCGCAGCTAAATTTTGACATAAAGAAAAACAGGGGAAAGGATTCCTCTCCTTTTCCATTATGCCACAGGAGCACAATATGATCTTATCTACAAAACACTGAAGAGCTCAAGGGAAAGAAAAATCCAGTGCTGTCTGTCATTGTTCCACAGGCACCTGCAGGCCGTGTACACAGGTCAGTGCACTGACAGCTCACTAACTTGTGTTTGAACTGATGGAGTACGCAACAAAGATGAACATGTTCCTCTAGTAATCCTCCAGTCACTATGACCTGTCATTCTAGGCTGGAACAGAGATGGCCTTAACTTAAAATGAGGTGTGACTTTATAGAAAAGAAAAATGAATGCTCAATATAAATATAAATCACCTGAGCTGCCCCTACATCCCCATATCTCAAAGCCAGTGCATCCCCAGACTTCTCCTCTGTACAGCCCTGCATTTCATTTACCCCCAAACCTCAGGCTTCTGTCAGAGGCGCACAAATTTTAATTACTTTTTAAAAAACCTGCCTTGTATATGGAGCGGTACCAAAATTTATTCAAGTAAATTCCAGCAGGAGTTAATTTTCCCTAGAAGTCTGATTTGGCTGAAATTCAGGATATGTGAACAGAAACCATAGCTCTCGGCACCCAGGCTGCATTATCATAACACAGATCTAACTAAGCCCATGCAGCCCTCTTGTGTGTTCTCTACCACACAGTGCTGAATCCTCACATGACTATTATTATCAATAGTCTTGTTATTCTGACTTTTAGCTGCATCTCAGCAAGAATGAGCTTAAAGGTCACAATTAGACTTGAGAACCAGTACACTGGGGCATACATAAAACTCCCCACACATAGATAAATCCCTTGGCTCCTGTCCAAAAACCTTATTATTATAATTAAGATTTATATTATAAAGGCAGTTAGATGTGCCAAAAGAAATTGAGATCCATTATGTCATAAGTACATCTACTGCATAAATACATAATAAAAAGCAGTTCTTCCCTTGAAGAATCTGCATTTGCGACCTTCAAGCAACTGTTAAACCTGCAACTGCAAGTTTAGCAACAAAGTTGGGGACACACCCAGTTTGGGCAGGAGATTACTGTCTTTGCTATCAGCTGCATTACTTACGCTTGCCTCCACACGGGGCTGAATCATGCCTAATTAAAAAAAACAACATTCCGTTTGACAGACAGCAAAATGACAGGAATAAGAAAGGACTGAGGATACCTGTTCCTATCATATCCTGTAAAGGATGGCCACGGGCACAGTGCAATGGCTTCATCATTGACTCTCTTTCAGCTCTTCTCATTGGAGAATTTCCACCCTCTGTGATCTGTAAAAATGTTTTACTACCTATTTCTTTCATAGTAACCATTACCCTCTTGTCCCCATAAAATCACCCCTTACCTGAAGAACTTCCACACTTTTTGTTATTATGTAGGGATCGTGCTAAAGTGGAAGGAAAGTGGGAATTTTATTTGTTAGATAAGAATCATGGGATCTACTGTAATGTCTTTAAGGCTTTTGAGATATCACCAAGAGCTGCCCATTGTTTGAGCTTTCAGTTTGTCTCCTTCTTGTCCCTCCTCAAGTCAATAGTTTTTAACAAACAGCAAGCCAGCAGAATCTAGATATCTGGGCATGCAAAGAATATATGAGTCTGTAATATATGAGTACAGGAAAAGTGGTTTTCTGACTTCATGTCTCCTGGTTTGGACAAAAGTTAATGATCCTGTTTCTCACAGAGGTGATTTAAGAGAATTCCTCTTTAAATCTCATTTTCTTAGAGGATCTGTGAAGGTACTCAGCCACAAAGGGAGTGAAAAGTAAATGAACTGTGCCAGTAGGGTTGTGAATTTACTCTTTCTGGAGGATAAATATACTATTAGTCTTTTTAAAATGAGTTTTTGAAGGACTTTTGCTTAATCTCATATACTTATGCTATATAAGTGTCCATAGCAGCAGTGTACATACTGCTTCCCTTCAGTATGCTTACCTGAATTTACAGTTGCAGCTGTTACTTGTATTAGTCCCAATATCTTTGATGTTCTCATGCTTAAAAACCTTGAAGCTGAACACTGACTTCAATGAGCACTATAAAGCCCAGGTATACAGCAGGAACGTAAACACCAGGCACAGCAGCAAAATAACCTGATCCCTGCACTAACATCCTTGCAGTATTAAGTCAAGTTGAAGTTCAATATTTAGACTCTCTACAAAAAACGGCCTCACTCCTCATTGCAGTACCTACTTTATTGACTTTCTCTCTAGTGTAGAATGAGCAACTCTGGGTCATGCACCCTCACTTCTTTTCCCATAGGATGACCGTCAGAAAATTCAGCATATTTCAAGGAGCCGACTCAAAGGAGCTGATGGCAAAAGCATCAGAGAGACTCCTGTACTCACCTTGACCAAGGCACAGAAAGAATAGAAATTTTCTTCCTTCTAAAATTCATACTATGATTGTAGGGTTTAGCCTGTCTCCAGCACTCTGCTGAAAATATTTCTCTCTAAATTCATGTTCATGAACAGACATCCCAACCCTGCTCTTCTGACCCATTAATGAGGGTTTTTTCCCTGCAGGTTACAGGATATCTTTGATCAGTTTTATGTTCAACTTGGTATATTTTTTCATTTAACTTACTCAATTTTGTATAGAATCCTTGATTATTCTTTGACTCATAGGAAGGCACATCCTTTTACATGGTAAAAAGGATACAGAAAGTGCAGGTTTCTGTGCTTGACAGGCTAATGATAGGGAAAAACACAAACTGGAAGATCAGAAATTTAAGGAAAGGCTCAACCAATGTACTGCTAATGGCTTAAGCTGGTTATATTGTTCATTTTTACCTAGACAGTTCAGGAATGATGATTTTAATTCAGATGATATTTAGCAATAATTTGCAGAAATATAACAAAAAATACCTGAATGTAGAGAAGGAAACCTAAATACCCTGTCCTTTCTACACAGTTGTAATTTCTCACCATGACAAAGTATTTCCATCTCCTGTATCAGCTGACAGCAGAGTAGAAAATTCAGATTTCATCTTTAGATATCTTCATAATTTCATTCACCTAGCTTTAAGTCCCTCCATGCAAAGCACTCAGACATTTGGTGCTAGTACAGTGAAAAGATTTAATCACGGTCTGGGTTAAGGACTGTTGTCTACAATTCCAGCTGACCTGGCCAACATAATTCATGACAGTGGGTCATACTCACTGAGGCACTTCAGAACATCCTGGCTTTTTAAAAACAGGCCAAGTAATCTAAGCACTCTGCTGAGAACAGAATTTCTTCCCTAGTTGTGAGACATAAAGCAAACTGTATTTGACAGAATGTGTCACAGTATTTATAATGCTACTAAGGTCCTAAGTTTTCTGATGGTATGGAAAGTATTTGTAGTGGAACAAAATACAATTAAATAAGATATTTCTTCTAGTTCACCAATACATTTTTAAAAGGTATAATCAAAAATCTATTAATTGCAAAGAAACTTGTAACATACTACAATTCTTGTCTGCTGCCAGCACCTCAATTATATTCAGTCTCTAATGTGCCTGCAGCCACAGGCATGTCAATACTACACACTGAAGGAAAAACCAAATTCATGTCTTATTAAATTTGCAACTGTAGCCGCACCCATTTCACACCTGAATTTCTCATCCTCCAGGCAGATTTCATTTATGCACTTTTAAGTAAGATGCACTGTGTAAGAGTCTGTTTCTCTTGAGCATGGTTTCTCCTTCTTCTTAAAAAAAATTGTATTTGGGTGGCCAATGGAGGATCATCAGAGTATAAAACATTACCTCTTTCTTTCAGAGTTAAAATTATAAGAATCTGGTGTATGATATAAAGCTCAGGTTGCATAGTCTGTTTTTACGTACAATGAGAATCCAGGAGTTATCACTCAACTGCTTCACATATTTTCTTTTCGTGTACATGTAAAAGTGAATGGAACTGATTTGTCTTTTTAATTTCTTAACTTTTTGCTATACTCTATATAGCTAGACAAGTTCACACAACTGACCTTCCTTCTCTTTTGATGAGACCTGACTCACCTGATATTACAATTTATTTATATGATGAGACATTTTAATTCCTAGAAGAAAAGCAATGGTAGGAGAAAAGACAGAAAGAAACTACTTGGGTAAGAATAGATGCAGTTGACAATTACATATTTTATTGATAGGATACAGGACTTTCTACCTTTTCTTCAGATATTCACTATGAGATAAGAGAATGTTAACAAGGGACACTGCAGAAGTTTTCTGCTTTCCAGAACATCCTGGCCAGCTGGCTAGAATACTGGTCTTACTGATTGAACCTGTACACTTACAGCCCCTCAGGCAGAAGGTGGTTGCAAATTCAAGCCTCCCACAACCCACCTGAATTTTCTAATCACCTGGCTACTGGATGGGGATGCAAGGAGAATTACTGCTCCTTCCACTGCTTGTGCAGGACCTGACCAGAGAGAGCTCTTCAGAAAAAAACACCTGACCTGGCCATGCAGGTGGATAAGTTGAAGAACGCGCAGTCTGTGAGTCCCAACAAAGTTCAGGAGCCTACAATCTCAATATTGCCAGAAAGCCCATTCTCACAGAAGCTCTTGTATGTGTAGGGGTGTTACTGAGGAAACTTTGAATGCTTTATACTTTGGGTATCTTTAGATGGCATTTTAGTAGAGGTTTTAGAAATTAAATGACTAAGCTTAAGAACTTACACACCCAGCAAATCACTTCCATGTGAGTACAGTCCACTCACTAATTGATAGGAGATACAGGCCTGCTGGAAGGCAGGCTGCTTTTTCCCCCATGGTGAGAAGCACTGGTCATCCTCAGGTAAGGAGAATAGTCAGCACATGTAAAGTAGTCACAAATCTTGGACAAGGAAATTGAATCAGACTATAGATTGTGGGACTCCCATATATCACAGAAAGCTTCTGTGCCTGTTGCTTAGTCTTTCCCATTGAACTAATAATTTCTGTAAGTTTTTTGAAGGGATGTACACTGAGGCAACGTAACTCTCTTAGATATTTTTCAAATATACTGATGTTTAGAAGAGTCATCACTTTTCCAGGATGATGTAATATTTTTGTGATCTATATCACTGGTGCATAAGGACCAGTTTCTTATACAAAATAAAATGCATTTCTACAAACCTGTGAGATCCTCAAGACAGAGGACAGAATGGGAGATCAAAAAGTAAGTTGGAGCCTGCAGACTTTTCTCTCTAGTCACTTTGTATGGCTTTAATCAAATACTTCTAGCTTTTGAATCAAATTTGCTATTGTCATGATAATTGGAACAAAGACTACTTCATGCCATTAGAAATTTCAGTCTTCTGTCACCTTCATGGTATAATGAAAATAATACTTGGTTGTCCCTGTGAGAGCTGGCATGAAAGTTTTGAGAGTTAGCTCTTATTTGCAAAATGCTGCCTAAATGCTAAGTGATAATGGAAATTACCACAGTCTGACTAGTCCCTTTATTCTTTACATCACTGTCTTATTTTTAGTTACTCATCAGTGTTCTCATGCTTCCTTTTCCTGAGACGTCATCATAAAACAACCATTTAAGGACAACAGACTGCTCACAGATCCTGCTCAAGCATAACAAATGCAAGTATAGTTCAGGTGTCTGTTTTCCCCATTTGCTTTTATCTTCATTCGATATATGCTGGTCTCTTTTTTTAGTCTGTGTGGTGTGTCCAAGTATTTTAAAGCATAAACCAGGAGGACACTGCCTGAGCTGGTAGGAGGGGATGGAGGAAATCCTATACTGGAGGAACAATTACAGGAAGCTGACACAGTCATTAAGAAGTTTAGAAGAATCAACAGAGATGAAAGTGGTTTTGGTAAGGTGCCAAGTTAGAGAAGGAAATTACTTGTACACAGGGATGGATTTCAAAAAATAAACATTAAAAAAAACCCCAGAAATGGTTCTGGTAGTTTAGCTGCAAACAATCTTGCAACTTCGAGATAGTCTGTTGTCTATTCACCTGATTTAAAAGAGGTAAAGAAATGTCAGAAGTGACATTTTTCTAGGGAGGGATTCCCTAAAAACTGGGGATACTCACAGAAAAAGACCTGTCAAAACCTTGTACCTATCTTCATATGTCCTGATTATGAAAATGAATGTAACTGAACTACATTGTACGTGG
This sequence comes from Hylia prasina, assembly GCA_013397195.1. Taxonomy (NCBI): domain Eukaryota; kingdom Metazoa; phylum Chordata; class Aves; order Passeriformes; family Sylviidae; genus Hylia; species Hylia prasina. The sequence goes on along the minus strand of VYXD01013433.1, from coordinate 350,789 downwards.
ACTCTATCCAATTGGCACATTAGGAGCTTTTAATGTCTGGCACAATTTCATGGTGCCAGAAAATCTTACCCATAATCTGCACTGGTCTGAGAAATGGAGAGACACATGTGGCTTTGTTCCTCACCTTCAAAAGTTTTGTAAGCAGTGGTTCTTCTTCCTAGATTCCTAAATTTTGTTCAGTACAAAGACCTTGAATTTGCATAATGTCAGTAGAGACTGCCATTTTAAAAGTTAAAATCTTCATGCTCAAGAGGCATATTCATATCCCCTGGCTGATGGCAATACTGCTCAAAAATTCATGTTCCATCATCAAAGAAGAATTTATTATATTCTGCCACCTTGGGACCGGCACATGAGACAAGCCTGCATTTGCTATATTTCTACAGAGTCCCTGAGTATACAGAGACCAGGATGGACAAGTACACAAATGGACATCAGAAAACACAAGGCTATTGTACTCTGGCAAGCAGACTGCCCTTATGAGGACTGGAAAAATCTTTTTCACAGGAAAAAGAAATAGGTAACAAAAAGTGTTGAGATTGAAGACTCCCTTACAAGACATCTAGTTTTGTAAAGCAGTAAGGGAAATGAAAGGGAGTGATGCGATGACTGGCTGATCAGAAGAGGAGATAGGAGCAGCAGTACCTGTTTTTTTATTAACATAAAATTAGAAAACAGTGTTTGGAAAACTGGTGGGTTAACATATGGAGAGGCTGGGATTCCAGCACGAGCTGGCATGTGGTACAACCATTGGGACAAGCTGCTCTAGAAAGCTGAAAGCTTCCTCCTGAGGAGGAAGAAAGCAAAAAAGTAGAACAGATTCTGGGCAATGAGATAGAAAAGTTAAAAAAAATTGTTGTCTCAGAAATGATATTGCTGAAGAGACTAAGCCAAAAGATGGTGTAAGAAAAAAGGTGGAGAAAGGGATGGATTGAGAAGGCAAAGAGAAATGTGAAAATGGGCTAAAGAGTCAGTCCTAGTTAAAAAATCATTCAGTTCTATAATATTCAGTGGCGCCTTACTGCTGTCAGCCCTGCTCTCAGAAAACACCTGAGATCCACAAGTAAAATGTCAGCTTCATTCTGTCATTAGTGACATCTGCTTTGGAGGACTCATGTATTAAATAATAAGAATTAAGGCTTAAGATACCATTGATTCCCAAATGCTCAAAAAGGAATCACTTTTGGCTTGATGACAGGAGAAGACAAAAAATGTCTAATCACTATTAAAACAAAAGTCACTTCATGGTTTCTATTCAAATTTCACCATCTTTTAACTTCCAATTACAAGTACTTGTAAACTCTCTTTTAAGATAGAAATCCTTCCCACTCTATTGTTTCTCATAGCTAGAGTATTTAATTTTTTTTTTTAAAAGAGGTTTGATTAATTTGATTTGTTTGGTAGTATTTAAAGTCTAAACAGATTGAGCCATTTAGGTTTCTCATAGTTTTCAGATGGCAAGTGATTTTTGTTGCTATCATTTACACAAAGCCTTTCTCTCTGGTGATAGCAGTTGGAATTGCCTGTCATGCTTTATTGAACTAACTCAGATATTTGGTTGATTAAGAAAGTGATAGCCTAGATAAAGTCACACCATTATTAAGTAATAATTTAAAACATTTAGGAGATCATTCAGCTAACACCAGTGACCTTCGCTGGTAGGTCTCTTATAATTTGCCAGTGCAAATTGAATCCAAGGGTTCATAAATACCAGACCTGCCTATGAGTTTCTGAGTTCATGACTCTATTCTTCTATGGATGTCAATGAACATGACATACATTGATCCTTTCATTTGATCCTAAAATAAGCATTAGACTTTTAGTGTATGACCATGCCTAGGAGTCACACAGCTTCAGTAATACCCCTTAGCATGTTTACATACCCAAATATTTAGCAGCATGTTGGTTCATTTTGTCTCAAAGTAGCAAGAAAAATTCTTAGGAGAGCTTTACTAGGAGTTACTTCTGTTTTTAATTTCATAATATTATGTGTGCCATTTAATTATAGTACTCTTTATGGTTACATAATCATGCAATTCATCTAGCATTATAACATGACTTTATAGATAAATTGTCAGTAATGACTAAGATCATTATATGGACCCAAATCCTCAGTTCATTGTATGAAACAATTCACCTCAGGATGATCTTATCTTCTTCCTCACAAGAAACCCACATTGTCTGGCATTTCTCAGGGGCAGGTAAGGGAGCTGGTCATACATATGTCATTCATACTGAAAACTGTACCTTTCTTACCTTTGATGCATGAAAAAGGTCATGTCAGTCATTGACAATTTTCTGTTTCTTTTCTATGAATGTATTTTGCTAGTCATAGATCTGTCCAAAGGAACTGTCTATCTCACCATTAAACTTAGTGCTATGTGTTTATGCACCTTTTCCCCATTTTGGGTTTATGGTACACTGTCTTAGCCTACATGGCTGACTTCTAATGTAGAAGTTGTTTCCCAGTCTCCTGCTTAACCATACTGGAGTCAATTCAGCAATGTTTGTGGCTTTTTCAGTTTTACCCTTTTTTAAAATTAGGAAAGCACACAACTTCCATGACTTTCACACTATAATAATACTGTTACTGAGTATTGAATAAGAAGTTCCAGACGTGTGTATCATGCTGTTGAGCCGCAGTCCTCACCCAGTGAGTTTATTTTAAAAGGGCTTGAGATACTATTTTGTTCCAAGGTGGATGTATGGTAGAAACACTACAATAGCCTCGGGAGGTTAAAAAACAAACTTTTCTGGCAAATTTCAGAAAATCAGTAATTTGGCAAAATTTAAAACATTCAATCAAAATGAAGCATTTCACAGAGCATTCACTTCACAAACTCTGCCCATACAATCTTGAATTACCCATATTTCAAGAAAGAGAGACAAAGAAAGAGCGAAAAACAAGATACAGCTATAGCCTTAGATCCTAACATGGACTCAGCTGCCAAAAAATCCAAGGACAACTGGGACTTGACCATGCATGTATCAGGGTAACAGGTTTTATCTGCTCTGGCCTCCTGTGGTCACCTTCCTCCCAGAGGGGCCATCTGGAGTGCATCTGGACACTCTGGACATTCTGGGGCTAGACTGTAGTACCAGAGGTGGGGTGTGGGGCATGGCTTCAGATGTGCCAGATGTGACTGTGACTGACAAGCATTCTGGGTTGGACTAGAGGCTCCAGGGGGGTGGGGTGTGGAACAGTGCATGTCCCTGCCCCCCAACTCTTCAGTAGTTTTGAGCCAGTAATCATTTTCTCCAATCTGTCACACTTGCCAGTTTAGCAAATAAGATTATACAGTCTGTGATGCAAAGTTTTACTTTTTGAAGGAAAGCTTGAATTTTTGTGTGTGATGATATGCAAGACACAATAATTTGATTTCAAACGTTAAGATGTGTAAATAAAGTTTATTACTGCTTCTTTCTAACAAGACCTTTCCAATGATACCCATTGTGTGTTCATTACTTTTGCTTTCTTTCTCTGTCTAGCTTTGGCTGTTAGAACTGTAAAGCAGAGATTTGTGTATTTCCCTGTAAAGCACTTCTGTTTTAAAAGAGAAAGCATTTTCTAAAAGCCAACATATTACTTGTAATTAATGTGGTTTGTCATGAATTGTAGTGGATAAATACAGGAAGGTTATCAGTGACTATCATGTGAATAATAAGGCCAGGTCATTTTAATATCCTTCTCTGTGAAACCAGCACACATAATGTCAGGGAATACGTCATTCACCCAAAAGATTCATTCAAGCACAGGCCAGTAGGGCAACAAAGACTGGTACTATTGAGGAGGCAGAAGAGAAAGCCTCAGGCATACCCCAATCATGACACAGTTCAGGAGGCTACGCCTGGGTCAGAGAGCTCTGTGGAGAGAACCCTGCTCCCTTTGCTCATAAGAAAGTGGCAGGAGTATAAGATATTTGTGAACTCAGGAAAGGCTTGTTGCAAGAAATGTTATTTGTAGTTGGTTAAAGGAAGAAGTAGCTGTTAGGGTTTGGGTGGATGCCTTGCTGCTGGGTGTTGTTAGTTTCAAGAGACAATCAAATCTCCTCACACAGCCGTAATCTTTCTTTCTGAGCAGAGTAAAATGTGGAATAAACACTGGAGAAACCTGCAAAAGGTCAAAAGTGTCTGCAGGGAAAGCACTGCACCACCCCTTGGTGCACTCACGTGCACTCACATCTTCTGCACCCCACCAGCTGCACCCCACCAGCTCCCATACAGTCTGCTGCCCCTGCAAGAAACAGAAGGTGCTAATTTTCTGAGCATGATATCTGAGATGGCAACGGAGCAAGTGGTGTGTTACCACAGCTGTCCAATAGCCAACACAAAGAACAGCAATAAAACTTCAGGTTTGTCTGTCTCTATGGCTTTCTGAAGGAGTGTGCTCCCCACACATAGCTCTACCTCATATTCTGTCTGTTCTCTCAAGGAATGCCTTAAACTGTAGTATACCCTCCTTCTTTCAGTCATCTGGTTGCCAATGATCTTAACATCTTCCCTTAGGGAAGAGTCGGTTCAAACTTATATTGCAGTGATTTAAACATTTTTTATGTTAGGAGACAGTCCAAACACAGTCCAAACAGTGTCACTGAGTGCATGCCTTCTTTGGATGGTATCTTCTTGTGGATGAAATGATGACGTTTTCATCAAATATAACAATAAAGGCAAACTCCCATGGGTTTGGACACGGAGCAAAAAGCAAAAGCTGATTTCTAGACCTGTTCTGGGTAATACTTTTTTTAAAACTCCAAAATCGTATCTGAATTCTACAAGTCTGTATTAACTATTGCCAAATGTTGTTTACCAGTAAGTCTTAATTACATGAGACACTTAAATCCCATAGGTGAACAAAGCATCTTATGTCTGTGGCTAATTTAGATCTCTTCTGCTTTGCAATATGAGTGATGTGCCATGCAAAGGAAAGAGGTGACTGGCTATGATAGGGAAATTCTATCAGTTAATATGTTACTAAAACATGGAATCAGTCCATGCTATGATATCTGAGGCTCCTCCACGAGCCTAAGCACTCTAGACAAGCAGTAGTAGAAACACGAGAGCCTGCAGAGTGCAACTGCTCCTGTGGCTCAGTCAGCAGCCACACTGGGGTTTCTGGATGAGTATCTTGAACCCAAAAGTGCAGGAAGATATTGTAATGCCCATGTCCTTTTACAGAGACAGCTCTCTCTCTAATTTAATACTGCAGGGCTAACACACAGTGATATTTTACAATGATTGACCACTTAATCCTTTATTCTCCTTGGAAATTAGAACTTCCTAATTTTCAAAGTCTGGCATAGCTGGAAGAGTATCTAGACTCTTGGAATCAGTGGTTACATATTCTTAAAAAGGAAACTAATTCCACACATGTAGAGATTGTGTTCAAGGGACAACACATAAACCAGCTTTAAATATTACAGATACTACAATTAATAACTTCGAAGAAAAGCTGCTTGGAAGAAAGAACCCAAACTATCTCAAATACGCATGTATTTTTTTGCTAGAAAAATTAAGTGATTTTTTCTTTAGTTCTCAGTAGTTTATTGAGAAAAGTGCAGTAAATTTCTTATTTTACCAAGAAGAGATGCAGAATTTGGTCTTCTACATATCTAAAACCCCAATGATTGTTCAAAAAATAAACCATCAAAATAAAAGAAGATTTAACGCTTTTACCATAACTGTATTTTAAGCCTTTATTCCATTCAGACATCTTAAGTAAGAACTTGCTTTTTATCTATTCCATTAAACAAGGATTCTGCAAATAAAAATTTCATGATTTTGAAAGCTATAAAATAGTTTGTTCCAGCCAGTGTCAGCACAATAGAACTGTTCATGTGATCACACAAAAATCAGCCCCACCAGAAAAGAGGAAAAAAACCACTTCCAGTTCCTGTAAGTCTACTACAGTGGGCTTTGAAGTGACAGCTAACAGCTCAGTTCCTCGCATATACAAAATATTCCTAGCAACACTGTGCCTGGTTGATAGCTGGAACTCCAGTTCTTTTTCCATTTGTATAAATATAAATCAGAATTATAAGCCAAGGAATTCTCAATAAAGGATGATCGGTACTATGTTTCAAGAATGTTCATATAAATACTGAAGATAGAATTATTTTTACGTTACCACTGATGAAGTAATTGCTTTTCACAGTAACTGCTTTTCATTCCTATTAGCAACAACTCTATCTTTTATTTAACAGTAGAACTTAATGGAAAAAAATATGGGCACAGCCCTTGCATCTGATTAAAACACTCCATTCAAAACAGAAAATGTAAAGTTCCCAGAACTGTAAAAAAGCTGATATTGCAGAATTTCTTCTTTGCTCTCCACAGCTTAAGGGCTAGTGTTGTCCTTAGAGAACCAGGTGGGAGACTCAAAAGTTCATTATTTTTCTCTCTCTGATCTACAGCTTTGACTGACATTGCACAAAGAACTTAAATCCTTCTGAGAGGAAAGATGTTCCATTGAGTCTTTCAGTCCTTTTGACTGAGTTTTCCCACCTCGAATGTAGGGTCTCCACCACTACTTTGTCTAAGTTCTTAGCCACTAAAATGTTAAATATCCACCATAACTTAGGCAAGATTCTTCAGTGCAGAACACTCATATAAATTCTCATATACTTGATCTAAGTTGAGTTCAACTCAGACACCCAAAATCAGCGGCCTAAGGCAAGATTTATCCTACCTAACCCAGATGCCTGGGTTAAGTCTCCTTAGGGACCTTAGAGAGACAGAGATATATACTGAGGCATTTACGGTGCTGTACTGGGACATGTGCCTTGCAGGACTCTTCATCCTCCACTGATTCCAGGAAGCATAGAGAAACTTCACCCCCACCACAGGCAAAAATGAGGTAGATCTGTATCTGCCCTGGGCACATGGAGCGTATCATTGAGATCACATTAGCACCCTGTACAATGTGAACCAGCTATGGCTAAAATGCATGTAGAAGGAAACATATAATCACTGAAATGCATTCTAGAACATGCCCACCAAATTTCAGACTTGGAAATTAGTTTACTTACAGCTATTTCCCTTGCCAAATCCAATGTATTCATTTAAGGAGTTAAACATGAGATTTGCTCTGCTTTACTAGTACGGAAGAAAAGAATGTATCTTTGAAAAAGTTTTTCATGCCCTTCTCTCATTCTCTGTTGTACATTTCAATTGCTGTTGTCATATTTTCCGGTTTCAACATCCCCTTGAGTAATTATTGCCACACAATTAAGAAAACATTTAGAATAGAAAAGTCATTTGTTAGAGCTGCACTCTAAACCAATGGTGTACTCCTGTGCTTTGACTGATAACCTTTCCCCTGACAACTTGCTGGGATCTGATGACTGTTTAGGTTCACTCGTTACTGATTCTTAAGTTGAATTTTCTGTGACCTGACCTTTCCAGTAGTATATTTTCTTGCTGAAACAAACATATTTTGACAGATCAGTAGAGGCCAGCTTGACACTCCTTAAAGCGCAGAAGAAAAATTTACTCTGTTTAGAGCACAGAGACTTTTTCAGTATTTTTCTTCACAGTTTGATGGGTTAACCCATAGGATTTTCTATACTAGGGCTGGATTCTGTACTGCTCCTGATATGTTCTCTGTATATTTATGACATGTGCTAAACAAACTAATGTTACTGTGAAAGCAATCAGTCAAAATTACTAATAGCAAAAATGTTGGATTAAACTAGAAAAAGAATAAAATATGTCACATTTTTTCAGAAATCAGATTATTTAAGTAAAAAATCCATGTGCAGTGCATTGGTGTTTAGAAGGCTATATTGAACATATTGCATATATTCCAAGATAAACACATTTAGAGTAATGCTATTGGGTATTTAAAAAGGCACACATTAAGGTGGATGATCCTGATGATGCTAAAAAAAGGTTACAAGCCCAGCTCTTACTTCCACCCCTCTCTGATGCTGCAAATTTGACAACAATAAAGACGTAAAAAAGGTTGGACAATAATGGGCAATTTCTATTACATTAGAAATTATCAAGCAATGAAAAGTAAAACAATATGCATTTTATCTATTATTTCCACCTTTAATAAACATGCAATGCTACACAAAGGTGGCTAATACAGACGAGTGCTTAAGGTATTGTATTAATCTTCTTTCCCATTCACATCATTTTAATATTTCAGTTATACTCTCAGCTGTACACTTTTATCATCATTTGAAAAGCTCTGCAGAACTCCACTGTACTTGACATGCTGTCAAGGTTTTAGTTCGAAAACCAGGCAGAAACCCCAAGATATGTAATGGTTCTACGTTCGCCAATTTCTANACACTGCATATGGGCCATAATCTGCTTATTAGGGGTACTGTTTAAGGATGCCTCTTCTAGTATAAAGCAAAAATTCTCTTTTTCCCTATTTCCAAAATCATCTTCATCTCAAAACTCAAAATCTCCTTTTTTCCCTATTTCCAAAATCATTTGCATCTCAAAACTCAAAATTTCCTTTTTCCCCTAGGAGCACAAAGAAAACCTCATTAGCACTTATGCTAGAATTTTACATCCCCCCTAAACAGCATCTATATGTTACAGGAAAAAAACATTTTGAGTTTAATTAACCCCCATTTGATTATATATGTGTGAGATTATAAACACAAAAGATCTTCATTGAAATTGCAACATAATTCTTTAAAAGAAGTTGGAAAATGCCAATATTAATTTTGCCTGTACAACATTAATTCAGGTTTTATCCATGTGATTATAATAAAGGCTCAAGTTCAATGATCACATCCGTTTTCCCACAGGACTTCTGCCTAATTTTAGCCATGCTACAGGGGCATGTCCTGGCAGAGTCAAGTTTATCTGCCTACACACTCAGAAAATCAAGTGTGAAAACCCCAAACCTAACAACAATAAAAACCCTCTAGTCCAGAAGCTGTACAGTCATGTTAGCGAAGTACTGCTTTTAATTTAAAATGCCTCCTGCAAAAAATATGCATGGCTTCCCTAGCACAGCTCGCTTGCTTCTGCCCTGGGGAATGCAAGTGCAGTATGCAGGGCTCTGTGCAGCTGTCCACCCAGCTTTGCCAGTGGTTATACTTTGCCAGAGCATTCATACATCTTCGTTAGCAGATGCAGATTTCTAATTTTGAGAATATTAAACTCAGCAGTGCTCTTAAGCAACTTTACATTTTCCACTCTTTAAACTCATTCAAGACAAAATGTATCTTTGTGTAACAGACTGTTTCACTGAGTGACTGATTACTCAGGGTAGGTTACACATAGTGTTTTGCAGCTCTGAACACCTTCCTTCCAATGTCCAACCATTTCTGGTTTTAAAACACTCCTAAGACAATTATACTATGAACAAGTGGCTTTTGAAATGCTGGTTGTTACCACAGGGAGGACAAAAACCTGGCTGTCAATATTGTGAGGAATAACATTCAGAAAAAGATGGTCTCCACTCTTCTTCCTTCTTACCTCAAGTTTTTGCTGCAGAAAAAAATTGAATGGGATGTGACAGGGAGGCAAAAGTGCTCTGTACCATCACCTATGTCTGTGAGTATTCCTATATCACTCAATATAAAGTATCCAACTGACATAAATATGATAAATAATATGTGCCAGTTTTTTATACTAAAAAAATTAGTTCTGTTTAACATTAGTCTTATTGAAGCTACATGTTGAAAACAACAAAAAAAATCAGTCATTTAACCATTTTACCCATTAGAATAATTTGCATTCCATCTCAACTATGAACAACAACAACAACAAAACAGTTTCAAATGTTTCCATAAAGTTCAGGAGCACAAGAATGGCCTGTTTCAAACACCATCTCCAAAAATGCCTTTTTAATATTTGATTATTTAGTTTTAATAAATCCCCAGAAGGGAAATATTTCAAGGGAAGTAATTGCCAGTAAACTTCGAATTCTGTCCAAAACCTACCTACAAACAAACCAAAAAGCTTACAGGGGAAAGGATTAAATTGTATCCTGATACCAGGAAAAATATGTGATTCACCCAATCGCATAAACAGTTTTTTAATTTCATGTCGTATTAATCCAAAGTAAATCTCCTGACTCAAATGAAGTTCAAAGAGATATTAGTGTAAATAAAGTAAGAATCTGGCATGAGAGATCATAAAAAACTTTTTAAGGACAAGAAATTTAATAGTTTGACATAATGGGTTATTCTGATCATTTTTATTCTCCTAAAGGCTAGAAGGATATGCTGATTAATTGTTGGAGAATGCCTCATGCCCTTTCAAAGTTGTCCAGTATGTTTACCATCCACTTAAAGTAAGCTTATATTTTTTAGGTCCTCTTAAGCACATCTTAATGCTTCAAACTACTAAAACACCTAAAAACTGTTTCTTCAGATCACTTCATAGGGAAAAAATGGGAGTCACAAAGCAGCACTTCACAATGGCTGACTAGACCTGTCAGGTCTTAAAGACCACCTTTCTTAGAGCACAAGAGCTTTCTATCCCTGTGTGTAGGAAGCTGAGTAAGACAGGATGGAAACTGGCTTGACTAAGCAAGGTTCTGCTCCTCCAGCTGAGGAGTAAGAAGCAAATGCACAGCTGGTGGAAGCAGGGACAGGTGACCTGGGGAGAGTACAGCTATATGGTTCATGAGTAGGGATGGGGTCCCTAGGAAAGAGAAAGCAAAGCTGAAATATGGCTTGACAAATTACATGAAGAATAACCAAGAGGATTCCATAAGGACATAAGTCAGTAAAGAAAGGGTGAGGAGACTGTATTCCCCCTGATAGGCAAGAAGGATGAACGGGTGGTGATTGATATAGAGAGGTCTGAGATACTCAGTGAGTTCTTTGCCTCACTCTTCACTGGCAGTTGGGCTTCCTGCTTCTCTCAAAGTCCCCAGTCCTCTGGTGGGTGGGGGCCAAATGAATCCCTCCCACTATAATTGAAGAGCAGGTTCAGAACCACTGGATGAAGTCTATGGGACCTGATGACATGCAGCCCAGGGTCTCGAGGGAACTAGCTGACGTTGTTTTCAAGGCACTGTCCATCATATTTTTAAAGTCACAGCAGTCAGGTGAAGTTCTCATTGACTGGAAAAAGGGAAACATCACTCCCTTTTTAAAAAAGATGAGAAAGGATGAACCATGGAACTACAGATGGGTGTGCCTCACCTCTGTGTCTGGGATGATTATGGAGCAGATCCTCCTAGAATATGTGCTAAGGCACATAAAAGACAAGGAGATGATCCAAGGCAGCCACCATGGCTTTACTATGGCAAATTGTGCCTGAACAACCTGGTGGCCTTCTATGATGGAGTGATAGCAATGGTTGAGAAAGACATTTAATTGTGTTAGGCCTTCTGTACAGTCCCACATGACATCCTTGTTTCCAGATTGGAGACACATGAATTTCACAGATAGACTATTCAATGGATAAGGAACTAGCTGTAAGGATGTAGCCACAGAGTTGTGGCCAATAGCCCTATGTCCAGGTGGAGGCCAGTGCAGAGTCCCATCCCTCATGGTTCTCCCTTGGGATCATTCCACTTCAGTACCTTCATCAATGACAGACAGTGACATTGAGTGCAGCCTCAGCAGGTTTGATGACAGGAAGCTGAGCTCTGCAGTTGATACAACAGAAGGAAGGGACGACACCCAGAGGGACCTGGACTAGTTTGAGAAGTGGGTCAATGAGAATCTGATGGAGTTCAACAAGTCCAAGCACAAGCTGCTGCAGTGAGTTTCAGACTAGTAGGAAAAGTCATTGAGAGCTGCCCTGTAGAGAAGGACTCAGGAGTTCTCGTGAATGAAAGGCTGGTGATGAACCAACAGTGTGCATTTGCAGCCCGGAAGGCCAACCACATTCTGGGCTGCAGCAAAAGCAGAGTGGCCAGCAGGGTGAGGGAGGGGATTTTGCCCTTCCACTCTGCCCTTGTGAGACCCCACCTGCAGTGCTGCATCCAGCTTGGGCATCTTCAGCACATGAAGGACATCTGCTAGAGCCAGTCCAGAGGAGGGTCATAAAGATGATGAGAGGGATGGACAACTTCTCCTACATAGACAAGCTGAGAAAGCTGGGGTTCCGCTTGGAAAAGAAAATGCTTCAGGGAGAACTTATTGACACTTCCTAGTACCTTAAATTGACTTAAAAAATGAAAGAATGAAATATTACATAAATCATAATGAGGCATTTATCAACCTGGAACATTTTTTTCTATATAGACATTACAGCAGCACTAACATGAGGCCCCCTTCAGGTTAATTCTTCTGGGGAGTTCAATTTATTAAAAAAAAAAATGGCAATTGTACAAGATAGAAGTACCCTGAGCTGGTCCACTTAACCTAGTGTCTGTGGGCAAAACGGAAGCTAATGTTTTAAGTTAATGCCTAAGCAGTAAGAAGGAAATGGTGCAGCGATAAGGGTACTCGGATTATGCCGAGTCAAGGCAATTCACCTCGTATGGGAAAACTCTGACTGTGGGAAAAAGCTGTGGGAAAAAGCAATAGGCAGTGAGTTCAGATGAGTAGAGACAGAGATGTGTAGAGGCCCAGCTAAAAAGGGATGTATGTGAACTACATGTTGGGAAATTGTAGGCCCTGAAGGGTTTATAAGGTGGGGTATCACTGACTGAATAAAAAATTGGCAGAGAAACAGGGGTTTGATGCATAAAGGCAGGCCTGTGGCATTCACATATTTACATGAGGAAATCAACTCCCAATCAAATTAATTTATGTGCTGAGTAAGCAATAAATAGGATTCTTATTATCATAGTATCTAGCCAAAAAACCTGACCAGTTGAAAGGCTTTCTAAAACTTTCCCAGAAAGCGGTGAAATTTAATAATCCTGTAAAATTACTGTAAAATTAGTAATGGCTAACTTTCTGAAAACTGTATTACTGTACCACTCTACCTCTCAGTAAATTGCTTATTAGGCAGTATTGAATTAGGTTTTTGTATTAGAATCTGCCTCTCAACAGAAAAATTCTATTGAATACATTTCACTGTAATGCCATTACTTAAATAAGGTTGCTTTTATGAAAATGAAAGTTTGGAGAAATGTAGAATCTTTGTAGAGCAAAGATGTCTCCAGTATCTTTCTCCAGAACTGCTTTCTTTATTTTGCAGATATTTTTGGCTTAGTTATGCCATGTTTGGTTCTCTCTCCTTGTATAGTTTTAAACAAGAGTATACCACATAGGTGCCCCTACAATCATCTTAAAGCAAGGGGAAATCAAATCAGTCAAACTCTTCTAGTACTGATTACTCATGGATGCCCATGAAAGATTTTTTTAGTCTGCCAATTTCAATAAAGTTTCCAGTCACATGCTGCTTAAGCAGACTCTGACAAGATTATATTCCTTGCCTTAAGTAGATCTTGTTCTAGGTAACTCTCAGAATCTCAAGGAGGTTGGAATATAAATTCAATTTTAAAAGATATGCTCAATCATAGCTTGATTATAACAAAAGTGGTGGAGCCCAATCAAATGGTAGCTATAACACATGATCTTTGCCAAAATTGCTGACAGAACACTTGTCTGTGCATAGTCACACTCTCTGTTGTATACAGAATGCAGAACTAATAAATGAGTAATACTTAATACTAAACTTCAGTTTAATAGTCCACTTATTAAATCAGATGAGTTGTTTTCTCATAGAGCTAAACTTTTTCTTTTTATTTAATAATTAAATTAGATCCATTAAATGGTTCCAGAGAAAGTGGTGTCATTTTAAATTCTACTTCACACAATGTCTTAGCCACGTATTGTTCTAATGTTCTAAACATCTGTGGGTTTCCTTTCAAATGCAATCTTCTTTTTACTTTAGAAAAGTTAGGAAGGTGAAGAAAGAATTAAAGTCTCTGTTAAGAGAGCCAAAACCCAAAGTGCAGTGAAATCAATCAGTGCTACGATGATCTACTTGAAGAGATCCTCCTGTGGGCTAGCTATCCCCTTCACATTCTTTGTGGATGTCAAGTCTACATGAAATCAATGAGAGCTAGGATAGACAAACAATGAATGCTTAATTGATCACACTGACATAAGGCTGCCCTCACAGCTTTTCTACCACGTCACCCTGCAAAAGAGGCATCAGTGTTTGACAATACTTCTGCATAATGGATCTTACTTAAATGGGAATGTGACTTGCAGGTCACATCTGTCTCCAGTTGAACAACAAACCTATGGCAATGGCAGCATGTGTTTATATGGAAAAATAATATTGGGAAAGTATTTTCTCTATTCCTTAGTGCCATTTAATGTGATTTATTATTTAGGAGGAAAGGAAGTCATACCATATGTCTGGTGTGTCCTTTGCAGACCACTGACTGCAAACTGGGAAAAACTGTTCTAAGTCATGAGAGATTTGCAAGAACTAAAGATCCACATCTTGCTGAGTTCTGAGTACTTACAGTGATTTTTTTGCATGCTTTCAGCTCATCATAGGAAGCCAAGGTCAGTAACATATCATACAGTAGAGCAAGGAAATCAATCTTCATACTGGACTATTTCTGGAGTAAGGAGACAGGACTTGTTTCATTTAAAATGTACCTTTAGTGACTGATATTAAATATACTAAAACAAGTGGTACAAACTGAGTAATTGTCTTGACTTTGCAGAATACTGGTACCTCAGAGATCACTGTTTTGAGAGCTGCTGGTACAATATATTTATTTTAGAAGGTGCTACTATATACATTGAATTCAAAGCACTAAGGAAATGAACTAATAAGATGAATAAGATTCCTTGATTCATAACCAAGTTTTTCATACTTCAAGTTTTTAAATTTTTCTTTTTGTTTGAGTTTATAAGTATATTACTTATTTACAACTCATGACTGAAACAATCATGTTCTTTACTTTGTAAACTTCAACTTTCTTTTCAGATGTAAAAAGGAAATTAATTTTAATTTACATTCACCAAAATTTGTAACAGCTTTCAGAGACACAGTCTTCTTTATTTTTTTTTACTAAGAACACTTTTTTAATCCTTTCCATTATTTGCAGCAAAAGTCAATCAGATAGCTGAATCATGGTAAAAATGCTGAGTCCCACTAAAATAGCTAGAATTTTACTGAGTCATCATATGCCAGTATGAAAAGTGGATTTTAAAACTCATTTGATATTCATCCCTTTATTCAGCATAGTTGATTTAAAGCTAACTTATCCCTGGCTGCTCATATAATGGAGCAATTCACTCACACCAAAGTATTCACATCTGCCTAGGTGTGAGAACTTTGCAACTTCTGCTAGTTATCAAACACCACTATGAGATTCCTTTACTTATAAGGCTCTAATCTCATCAATATAATTTTATCTTCCACTAGTTTATCATGGACTGTGGTAAAATGTGTGGCCAGGGGTGTCACTCCAGTCTCAAGGACTGGTCTGTGTGGTCTCTGATATGTACAGTAACTGCATTGATTGGCCCTTTTTGTCAAATTTGATCAGATCAGTCAGTTACTGTGAGGATGGTATAAGCTGACAGTATACCCTCAACAACTGTCAAACTGTCAAACACCCATGGGCCCAGCTCTGGGCACCAAATACCTTGAATTTGTTACCATGAGTTTGTTTCACCACATGTGGTACTACTGCTAATCATTGAGTCCAAGTGATAGGGAGAGAGTAATTATCACTACATATCACTGGGGAAGAGGAGTTGCCTTTACCTAAGATGGAACATCAGCACTTTCTGAAATGTAAAATTCTTTAAGTTATCTTAGATTGGGTAACCATCAATCCTGAGCCTTCAAATTCTGGTGCTTAATGATTAAAACCTAAATGCTAATGTTTAAAAAAATCTTCTAAAAGTAATAGCTAGGTTAAATCACAAAGGAAAGCTTTCTTCATAGATTGGTTAAGTCTCCTTGAAAAGGGGAAGGAGAGAGAGGAAGGTTACAAGGGAGGGACAGAGTCACATTTCAGAGGCTTTCTGGAGAAGATAAACTTCTTGGTAGTACTTGTGGCCAGAAAGGCAGAACCTTTTGGTGGAGACCGGAAAATACAGGTCAATGGAGTGAGTAAATGAGATGATAGAGCCCATAGTGACAGACTTTATCCTGCAATGGTTCACTCTACAGAGTACTAGACTGGATCTCTCTTTTCCAGATTAAAGCACCTCTATTCACAGCAGGTGATATATCCCAAAACAGACTATGCCTTGAAAATACTTTTACCAAAAAGAAGTGTATGATAAATTGAGAGGAACTAAGAAATGAGTTCACCTCTCATGATTTGCTGCTTTTCATCTGGCTAGAGAAAGTAAAACTAGGACTACAGCCTAGTGGGTTGTATTGAGTATTCCTGAGCAATAATTAAATAGCCTAATAAAAGTCTGGCAAGTAAGTATGTGGAGAAAAAATACCCCAGTAACTTTTACTACAGTTTCCTCAGATTTCTTTTGGCTGCTTTCTGCCTTTTTCAAATATCTTCTGTCTCCTTTAACAATCTGCTTTTAGCTTCAAACTTGCTGCCAAAATAGGCATTAAAAGTCCTGAGTTATTTATCTGCTCCAATGTACAGACATTTTCCACAGATGCTCTGCACATACCTAGACAGATACCCCAGACAGTATATGTTGGCATTTTTTTTTATCCTTTTGGAAAGGTGACTATCACTTACTGTGCAGCCCAATAACAGGACTCTAGTGACATTTTCAGGATGCTTCAGCTACCATAAACAGCAGGTGGCAACCATGCTCCCTGCTCATAAAACTTCCCCTAAGATCCTGTCTCCCTCATCCTCTACCTAAAGCTGGAGGTAGCAAATTTTGTCAGCAGTTTAGGCAGAATTGAATGGTGGGGAAGTTTGAAGGAAAGGACTTGAACCAAACCTGCGCTGGACAAGTAGGCATTAGAGTGTTGTTGACTGATAATTCTATTTCTGCTCTCCTTCTGCCTTCTTAGACTCACCAAAAGAGTTGCAGCCAAACCCAGTAGATGCGCCCTGCAGATCACTGTGCAGATCCCACCCTTCCTTCTGCTCTCTCCCACTGCAGTGACATGTTGCCTCAGATGTAAGACAGGGAATGAGCTGTATCCCAGGAAGACTGCTGTCCTTGAAGGTGAGCTGTCTAAGATTTCTGCGCCCAGAATAGGTCCACAAAACGTCATGGGTGTCATGAGACTATGATTACAGACAATATGGAAGCTGACATGGTTTTCCACAGAAACTTGATACATAATTATATCTCCAGAATTGTATTAACCAAGATACTATAAATCTTTATTAATAAAGATAATAGGTCCTTATTAATGACAGATGGGGGATTGGGTGCATCCTCAACAAGTTTTCAGATTATATCAATCTGAGTCGTGCAGTTGATATGCTGAGGGAAGAGAAGGGTGACTTTGACAGTCTAGAGACATGGACCCATGCAATCCTCATGAGGTTCCACAAGGACAGGTGCAAGGTCCTGCAAATGGGCTGGAGCAATTCCCAATGTCTGTACAGACTGGGTGATGACCTGGCTGAGAGCAGCCCTGCAAAGGGCTTGGGGCTACTGGTTGACTGAAAAATAGTATATGAGCTGGCAACATGAGCTTGAAGCAGAAAGGCAGCTGCATTCTGGGCTGCAACAAAAGCAGCATGGGCAGCAGGTCAAGGGAATTGATTCTGTCCCTCCACTCCGGTGACCCCACCTGGAGTGTTGCATCCAGCTCTGGGGTCTGCAGTACAAGAAACACATGGCCTCTATTAGCGTTGCTCCAGTGGAGTGCCACAAAAATAATCAAATGGCTGGAGCACCTCTCCTGTGAAGACAGCCTGAGAGAGTTGTTTGTTTCTCCTGCAGAAGACAAGGCTCTGGGAAGACCTTGTTGCATTCTTTAAGTGTATAAAGGTGGCTTATTAGAAAGATGGAGAGATACTTTTATCAAGATATGTAATGACAGGACAAGTGACAATTGTTTTAAATTAAAAAGGGATAAAAGGAGGAATTTTTTACTGTGAGATTGTTGACACACTGGAACAGATTTCCCTGAATAACTGTGGATTCCCCATGGCTGCAAGTGTTTAAAGCCAGGTTGAATGAGGTTTTGAGTAACCAGGGTTGGTGGGTGGTGTCCTTGTCCACAGCAGAGGTGTTGAAATTAGACGATCTTTAAATTCTCTCCTAACCCAAAGCATTCTGTAATTCTGTGATGTTCTGGCATTGCAGTACCTCATGCATAGAGATACACTGGAAATTCATTGTCACAGCTGTGGCTTTTCTTTAGCTTGTTCAATACTGGTAAAAAAATTACAATTGTCTTTAGCAAATGTGAAGCAAAGTATCCATGTAACAGGGTCCAGTGGTTTTTATCAGGTAATTTCAGAGAAATACAGAATCACAGAATTCTTAGGGTTGTAAGGGAGCTCTAGATATCATCCAGTCCAAACCCCTGGGAAGTCAGGGTCACGCAGAGCAGGTGACACAGGAAAGTATCCATCTGAGTTTGATTGTCTCCAGAGACGGAAACTCCACAACCTCACTGGGCAGCCTATTCCAATGCCCGGCCACCCTCAATGTAAAGAAGATCTTCCTCATGTTGAGGTGAAACTTCTGGTGGTTTAGTTTAAGGCTTCCTCACCCTATCACTGAGCACCACCAAAAAGAGTCTGGCACCATTCTCTTTGGCACCCGCCTTTGAAATGTTTATATGTATTGATAAGATCCCCTCTCAGTTGTCTCTAGACTAAATAGGCACAGCACCCTCAGTTTCTCCTTATAAGAGGGATGGTCCAGACCCTTAATCACCTTTGTGGCCCACCACTGGACCCTCTCCAGTATCTCCTTTTCTTTCTTGTCCTGAGGAGCCCAGAAATGGACACAGCATCAGGACTGGCCTCACGAGAGCTGAGTAGAGGGACAGGATCCCTTCCCTCAACCTGTTGGCCACACTCTTCCCAGTGCACTCCAGGATATCATTGACCCTCCTGACTGCAAGGGCGTTTCTTCCTCATGGTTAACTTTTGATCCACCAATAAGCTAGCCACATCTGTGGTTCTCCTGGTGTTAAGGAGAAAATCCTAAAATGGTCTTTGAAGTACAGCAGCCTATTATTGTTCTCAGTGTATTATTACGTTTTCCTGTATATCATTTAATAAACCTCTTTGGCCTACAACTTTCTGATGCTTTGAAAAAACTTGATGAAACTAACAATGTCTCTGAAAATACCAGTAACAGTGGAAATGCTTATGAAGTATCTAGGAGGACAATCAGGTGTTCTCTAGTTATTCCTTGGTAAATGGTACAGTTAAAGTGTTGCGCCGTACATTATCTTGTTGTGGTAACAGATTTTTTTCTGCTCTTTACTGAGATACAGGATACAAAACCAGTTTGTAAGCTGCTTTACCTAGTGAATAAGCATTTTTGTGATCTCGTGCATTTTTCCACAGCTCTGTTCTGCAGATGCTTTGTCACAATACACATTTTCATCTTAAGAATAGGCACCAGAACATCTCATAAGGACAAAGTAGAGTTTAACTGCAAAAATGTTTGGCTACATAAAAAATGTCTTTCCGTGTCAATATTTAGTTCTAAATTACACCATAAAAGATAATTTCATTAAAAAATTATAGATATTAGCTAAATATATAAAATATATATTATATATATTTTAAAAGTTTAGGATCACATTTCCTTCTTGAGGGCGAAGGCAATTAAACATAATATAACATATTGGGATCGGAGTTATTATTTTAGTTCTCTTAGTATTAATGTGTGGTCTAATGTGAAATACTTACACAGCAGTAGAAAAAATAGAGACATTACTCACTCCATTTCAGTTAAAATATTGCTAAATATATTGCTTTTATTTAGGTTGTAATAACTACTGGAGACATCAACCAGCTCAGGACTCCACTGTAGGGGGGATTATTCAAGCCATGCAGCAGAATTAGAATTAGTTTACCTAGTTTCCACTGTCTGAAAGATGGAGAAGAGTGTACAGTCTATATGTATACTCCTTCTGCAGTGGAGAGAAAATATAGGTTTAATTAATTTCATCTGTCAAATACATATGTTATGAATGGGTTGAGTCATTATTTGAAGGTGTCTATTTATCTCTGTCAGTTACAGGGAAAGCCTGAACAAGTATGTAAGTCTAATTTTATACTTAACTTTTAGCTACCTAGATTATCAAAGATAAATTACTTGCTAAATTACAATTGTTATTCAATTTTTATTAAAACAAATAGATGGAGAAAATAGATGATGAGAAAAGTGGAAACCAACACAGCAGTCAAGCAAAATATTTATAGGCCTGAAGCTAAAGCATAAAATACACTATTAATACACAAGCAGTATTATCTACTGAAGGCACTTATTTCTTCATTAAAATGCATTACTTGATTTCCTGCATCTGATGGAAAGTACCCAACTGTTTTGAATAGTCAAATACTTAAACTTATCTTTTATATTTTTAACCTACCTTCCTCATAACTTCTTTCCTTCTCACAGAAGTTCCTGGTATGTGTGAGTCTCCTTTCCTCCCCTGTTTGGTTTCTTAGTGAAACTTGTTCAGCCTTTTGGACCTCAAGTTTGTTGGGTTGCTTCTCAACCATCACTAGTATTGAGGGATTCCTTTGTCTTCAATAACATAAATTAAAATCAGTTCCATAGTTTCAGGAAAACTTGAAAAACTTAGCTAATTTTTTTATTATTCCAGGCATCTCATGTGCACTCTCCTGATGTTAACTGAACAATTTTTAAAATTTGGGGGTTGCCTTTTCTAGGGATTGCATTAAAGAGCTAACCTCACACTTAATTTCCAACCTACATTAATTTGTAGAGGAAAAAGAAAAATAAAAAACCACACCCCAGTGTCAAGCTGCCATCCTCCAACGTTTTATTTTTAAAATAGAAACAAAAGCAAACACATGTAAAAGAAAACAAAGAAGTTCAATATGGAATGCTTTGTTGGGTCAAAGCTCTGCCTGTCTGACTATTTGTCTTTAAAACTGCCAAGAATTTTAGTTACAGTTAATTCAGCTCAAAGCACGTGGGGGGTTGTTTTGTTTTGTTTTCTTCTTCTCAGTCAGAGCAACGCAGATTAGGGAAAAAGAACATGCTAGTCATTGGAATAACCCCAGATATTAATACTCTTGATTTGATAATATTTGATCATAGATACAAAGTTTAATGGACAGATTCTATCCTTCACTACAAGTACTTCTTCCATTTGGTGTGAAGTCTTCATAGCTTCTAATGCTATTCACATAGAAGGGCTGTTCACTGGCTGTTGCTAAACCTCAGTGACCATAACAGAGGAAGTGACCATAACAGAGGAAGGAAAAAAAGAAAAAAAGGTAGAAAAACAAACAAAACCCCCTCAATTACTGATTAAACTGAAAAGGAGCTGTAGAGTTGAAAGACAGAGTTTTCATGCCCTGATTGTATTTCTAGTCACATTTTCTGTATAAGTTTTCAAATATGTAAGAAATTAATATAATTTTTGCACTGTTGGCCCATCAATATGCAAGTGCACATGATATAGGAGAATAGTATTTTAGAAGAGTTTTTATCCTAACTCTTGGTATCTTTTCAGCAGAAACCAGTTGCCAAGATAAAGATATTTTCCCAAAAGGGCTGTTTCAAAATTGGCATGTATAACATTATCCAGTGGTTTTGTGTTGGGATTAAATATCCACTGAGTACAAGGTTAAGTCTACAAAATGAATTGACTTGTGACCTACTTTGGATTTCAAATTACTCCACCAAGGCTAGGTAGCTCATTGGACATTGCGTTTTACTTCTTAATCATACCTCTGTCAGAGGCTTATGTACTTTTCATACCAATAACCCTTGAAATACATTAGAAAAAAGCAAACTGTAGGAGTCTGTTCCTTTCAACATATCACAGTATCCTCTTCTGACCAGCTGGACTCCAGTGCTGCAGTATTCAGAAAGGACTGAAGTCCCAAGAGTTTGCAGAACCCAGCTGATTCCACACTTTCAATTTTAAATCTATTTTCTTAAAACAGTCAGTTGACAGGTTACCTCAGTCCTTTGATATCTTGCTGTAGAACCCAAATAAAACAACTCATGCGTGCTCTCTGTTGTGAACATAGCCTGGGAGAAACTGGCTACAGGTTTAAGCAGGGCTTTTGCAGGAACATACTGTACCAGATCTCCCAGATATTGTGAAACTAACAAGAGGCTTAAATTTCAAGGTTTTTAGATGACTGTCCCTCAGCCAGAAACAATGTTGCAGTTAAACCTTTTCCTCTAGGCATTCAGGGAATACAGGAATTGTCATTATGCTGACAAATGACATGCTTTGGGTATATTACCACATGCGGAGATGGATAAAGTGTGAGTTATCTGCTGCCAAAACCTTGGTTGGAGTATTGAGTAGAATAGTAGAATATGCCAGTGTTTGGTCTACGTTTTGAATAATTGTCTCACCCAAATAAAATATGTTTAGATGAACATACATCTATTTGAAAGTGATATTGGTTGATGGTATTTTTTGTTTTCATGGTTACTGCTTTTGTGGTATTGTACATCTTCCCATCTCTCCCTAGAGAGAGATGTAGTGACAATAAACTTTCCAAAACTGTTGAAAGGCTTAGTGCTAACAATTGTGTTTCATTTAAAAAAATAACAGTGCAAAGCAGCATGCTCCTTCCCTAGGTTCAGGAAGGCCTTTCAGGACATCGACATGGAAGTCCATTGTTAGATGCACTCATTGAAAGGGAAGAATATTGAATGCTTCCAACATCATTGTACAGGATGGAACAGTGGATTTAAAGAGAGAAAAATTTGTTCTCTTTGCATAACTGTTGGCGGAAGAGTTTAATGAATCTGACTACATTCATGTGCCTAGAAATATTTTTGGTTCTATTACTTTTTGAGGATAATGTTTTCCTGAGCTGCTCTTCAGATATTATGTTGTCATTCACATCTATGATATGGAAACCAGAAGTTATTACTTAGACCCGAGAATTATTTTTCCCGTTAGATAGTATAAAGATAATGTGCTGCACAGAAAAAAAACAGAAGAATACATCCTTTATGGATGAACCAAACCCTCTTCCATACCCATATATCCCTTGATCTCCTAGGGAAAAATTGGCCTAAGAGGTTGCTTATGTATTAATTTTTGCATTTCTTTTTAATGCCAGTCAATCTATGCAGATGTAGAAATGTACTGAATTAAGTCTACCAGAGACAAAGACTGAACAACAAAAAAACCCTGGATATAACTGTGCAGTAAATGACTGCTCTTGATAAGAAGAAATACTCAATTTTTAGCAAAGTATTTTACCATACTAGTTTGTATCTGAGGTAATAGGGAGAAAACACTGACAAGGAAAAAGTAGGAGAAAGAAAGTGAAGCAGGAATTACTGATTGTGTGATCAAGGCAAATTTAAGAGTGGTAAATGCTTGAAAAGTTCTGTTGTGCAATTTGTATAAAATCTGAAGAAGCAAATCGAGGCATTGTATAATGGTGTGAAAATACAGATTAACTTCTCAATACTGCCTCAACCTATTATTTGACTCTGTTTTTTTAATGAACATGAATTAGTCTTTCCACAAAGGTATCACTCACTCCATGTAACTGTTGTGTTGTCACCCAGTGCATTTAAGACACACAATTCCCATTTTTATGGATTGTTTTGCTTTCTGCAAAGCAGAAAGTCAGGTAGCTCGCTTCAGTTGAGATTTAAAGTCAAACCTTGTTCAAATACGGGAAACAAAAAACACTCCTAGGAGAATACAGAAGAAAAGTTTGTTTAACTGGTGATGGTGTTTGGTTGCTTTTTTCCCTGGTGGGAATGTCTGTCTCAGAGTTAAACCAAAGAGCTGGGAAAGACAACCTCAGCCTCCAGCCCAGGCTGCCTGCATGGAGAGACTGTATTTGTCAGCCAATGTAATACATGCTAAAGAAACCAGAGATTTCATGACTTTATGCTCAAAAGAGCCAGGGGCAGCCTCACTCAAGACTGTATAGTATGTGCAGATGAGATCAGACAGTTCAGCCAAAGGCAAACATTAGTATACTGGTTTTACAAATGCACAGTACAGAGTTAAAAGCTTTGTGCTATCCCTTCAGAGCAACACCATTTTGTACTGGTGAATATTAGCTAATTAGGCATATTAGCTCAGAGCTGGTACAGTGTGGCACCAGAGTAGTCTACTCACTAGCAGTAGCTTATAGCCAATTTGTTCTCACAGACAAGCAACTGAACATGGTGTAAAAGAAGGAAACTGAGAACATGTATTATCAGTGCAGATTATCTGGGACTAATCTAACACACAGAGTCTCAGACTTCCTCTGCTCACATTTAAGCCATGAGCATCTGGTCTTGGCCATATTTGGTCTACGACTGATGAATGGAGAAATCTGTCATCTCTGGATACCCTAACAGAACTAATATCTTCCAAATAAATGTCTGAGCAAAATAAATTACTAAGGCGAAGCTCTGCTCATTGCACTGCTCCAAAAATAGGTGTATATTAAAATAGAGTCAAGTGTTATACAAAGTGCCCTGGCAACAAGAACTAATACTGCAGTGAGTTGTAAGTCCCAGGAATGCAAAGAGAGTTGGGCAAACAAACTGAACTGCTCAGTTATAAACACGGGCTGCTGCTGCAAAGAAAGGCAACAACCATAATGAAACACAAGAAAAACTTCAGCATGCTGCAGTACCCTCAGGCAGAATACTGCAGAGGAAATCAAAGCTTTGAAACTTTTAGAAAAGGAAGATGGGTAACTTTAGCTGGACCAGAGAGCACAGCTAATAGAGTAGGGACAGCTTCCAGCATGTGATGGCTTTTCTGGAAGGATGGCATAAGGGTTTTCTGGAAGAATGACATAAGGATTTTCTGGTGACCGGGAGAAGGAAGAAGGCTAAAAGCTGTGAGCATTTTAGTCTCTGCTTTTGTTCTTGTCAGACCCCTACTAGCTGTGCACTATAAAATATCACCTCTGATAAGCTGTGGTTGCATATAGCCCCTGCCTACTCCCCCAGCTGCATCTCTTCAGCATGTGTTCCAGTCATAAAAATAACTTAATACACTGATCAGATAAAAATATTTAGGTTACTAGTAATTCTGTCAAACAAATATTTCAGATGCTTCTTAAGAAGATTATTTTTATTAGATGGAAAACAATTTCAATGGGGTTCACCCACAATGTGCTTTCCATATGGATGCTGAGACTGAATACAGCAAAGCGAGTCAGAAATTTTACTTTGGAGAGAAGCACAGCTACACTAATTTATTTCATGATACATGTTTGTGGTAATGCATAGACTCCTTTCTGGAGATACTAGGTTGGGTACTTTGAGTCCAGGAACACATATGTACACAAACACACTTTAAATCATTTTTTTGTGGATGTTAGGTATGCATATCAGAATTTCTGGGTATCCCGGGAACCAGATAGTTAAAGTTCTCCCTGATAAACTTGGGTTATCTGAACTATTAGTTAGGAAAAGCCAGTCTAAGGCTCAGAATTTGGATGTAATAATTCTTATGAAGATCCCTGTGAATTGTGTGGCTATTGACCTAGCTGCAGATTTATATACAGGTTTATCTTTAAAATGTCAGTGTCTTCACATGTCTGATTTTTCAGTTTTATGACTCACAGTTAACAATAAAGAAAATAAATGGAAATTTGGCGCAATTGGTGAATGATAAAATAAATTTTTTGGTTTGTGCATTGATGTAGAAAGACTAGGAAGAGACAGAAGTTACAAGAATTGCCAGATATATACACACCCTTCATTTTAGCAAAAATACACAGGTATTTTAATAAAAATGAGAATTTTTAGGAAGAGTTACCTATTTTCCCACTAAAGGCATAAAAATCATTAGTGACAGCATACAGAAATCCAAACATTAGATTACACACATATATTTTAGTTCCTATAAAGCACAAGAAAAAAATGTTAGTCAATCATCAAGACTATGATTCCACTAGTTCCTGGAAACTATATGCCTGCTCTCCACAAGAACAGTGAATTAAACAAATAGTCTGGATACTAATATGTTAACACTAGCTACAATTGTCCCTCAGAAATTATTTCTCCCTTTCAGCTTTATTTCAATGATTTGGTTTTTTCTCATTGTAAATACCTAGGACCTACCCATCATTCTTTGGCATCTAAAGTTCATTAGATCTATCTTCAAGCAAAGCATCATCTTTTCCTCCTCAATTTTCAAGTAAGCCCCCCATCATAGCATGACAAATATGACTGACAAAAAAGTTTCTCAGTTATCTTTATTACCTCTATCATACACAAGGCTGATTTACCTGCTTTTGAACAGAAATGCTTTGAATACCTTTGGAATAAAGTCATATAGTCTTATATCATTGCCGCCACAAAGATAAAACCAGGAAGCGGATAACAATTGATGCTTTTATTGTGATACGGTGTTCAATATGTTATCTCCATGCCTCAGAGGACCTTAATATTTACCACTATTTTTTGTAGCCTATGTAAGCTACAGTACTCTCAGGAAGAGCAGAGTAGGGTTTCTGCCACTCTTGTAAGTAAATGCTTATTACCTTTAATAAAACAAATGTCTCATTACTTATCTTCTAATTTATAATTATATTTGCCTGATAATAAAAATACTTTGTCTTTCTCTGAATAAATCTCAGTTCCTGTAATTATGTGTTACCTATTTAAGAGGAAAAAGTTGTCTACAAATATTGAACTAGCTGTACAATCCTGTGTCCACAAAGTACAGTATCACCTGATTTTCTGAAGAATCTTGTTTGAAATTACATTACTTATAAGGTGACTTTTATACCTCTATTGACTGTGAAACCAGAAAAATGCTTCATGGTCTAAGTTGTGTGACATGAGCCATATGACATTTCAGAGTAATTTAGTAGTGAACTGGATCACATGAATTTAGAAAAAAGATTTTTTTAAGTTTTATATGAAATTACATTATAATTAAAGATATTAGTGATTAAGAAGTTTGACTGCAGTGGTGGCCAAAAAGTACATATGATATTTCTACCATCTCTCTTCCTGGAGTTAACCTATAGTCAGCATTCTAAATTTGCTTATTAAACTGAAAAGCTCTGCTGTTGAATTCATGATGAAGCCTTTACATTATTTATAGCTAAGCAACTATATAGAGGTTGGATTTCCATATACTGAATATTTTCTCATCCATTGATTATTTTGTGTTAATGTTTTTGGAAACTTTTAATTTATATACACCCTTTAGTCTTGATAATACAAGACCCAGTGCCTTTTTTTAGTCAAAGTCTCCCTAGAATGAGAGACAACTTCAAATAATTTGATTTCTTTATTCTTTGGAAAACCATTTGGGGACCCCACTCATATATAAGCTTAATCCATGTTTGATATATGATAATACATGCCTTCTCTTCAGAAATTTTTGAATGTTTACACTAATATGTGTAAACTGAAAGCAACTCTAATTTTTGGGAATTGTTTCCAATTTCTGCTGAGAAGTCATATAGCACTTGTAGCGATATTTTATACTCCTTTATCAGTATCTGCATCAAATAGTTTGTACACCTCTATAGCAAAATCTGTAATTTCTGAATTTCTTCAGGTAAGAAGAGAAAAAGCAGACAGTGTTTACTTTGGCCTATACTACATGCTTCGGTACCTTAAGAAGAACACAAATATTAGCTCAAAAGCTAGCTACTAAAAAAAGAGAGAAATATATATTTAAAATATTTAATGAATAAATAAATAAATAATTGTTCTGAAAAGGATTTCTAGTGAGAAATGCAAATGAACAGAAATATTTTATGATGCATTGTGCATTTATAAGCGCTGTCAGGCAGCTATTTTTTTGCCCAGAAAATAACATCTAATAATCCTACAAAAACCCTCAGCTCCTGTGAGCTACATATCCCTCTAAGAGGCAATGACAACAAACCACACCTTTTCTGACTATATAGAAAAAAATTAATTTAAATTAGACATATACATACAAACAGAAATGGAAAGGGTTACCCTGGATATGAATATAGAAATTATTTGTAAAGTGAAATGGCTAATGCTTTTTTCTATTCTGTCCTCCATTTCTTTCTCTTAAAAGGGAAAACCAGAACTGTTGTTACTGAGGTCATGGTGTCTACAGGGATTAAAAGAAATTTCCTAAGGTCATTTCTGTAATTTGAAAAAATATTAGTAACATTTAATTAATAGTCTCAGTGAAAACAGATTCAATTGACCTCACTGAGTTTCTAGCCATCACTTCTTACATTGCTTCTGGCACCTTTGGGATTCCATGTGAAATTATCACATTTAACTGAGGCAATTTAGTATTTCCCATAGACAACACAAAACTATTTGCATTATTATCACCAAATGAAACCTTATTTCAATAACATTTAACATATTTAAAATCTATGAATATATAGTGCATATTATATTATGAGAGAAATAAAAGAAAATATTAGAGTGATAGTTCTGATTGAACATATACATTGTTATTAAAGTTGTCAAGTGACTCTATTTATGATTTGTACTCATTAGATATTTCTAGTGTACTGTTTGCATTGGATGTAGGTGTGAAGGTGTTGGCAATGAGGCAGATGCAGCAGGTGATCTGAAAATCTGGGGGCTGTCCCATGCCAGATATGGCTGGGTCCAGCATGGACCCCCCACCAGGGCACAGCTGATCCTGTCAGCTAAGCTGGTGGCACCTCTGAGAAAATACATTTAAGAAAAAATAAAATACCTCACAGGCAGTGAGGACTGAGGAAGTACATGTGTGAGAAGCAATCCTACAAACCCCAAGGTCTCAGCAGAGAGAGTGGGAGGAGGTGCCCCAGGTGCTGGAGCAGGTTTGCCTGTTGCTAATTGAGTGGGCCATGGTGGAACAGGTATTTCCTTGTAGCCTGTTGAGGACCCAACATCAGGCCAAGTGAATATGCCCTGAAGGAACACTGGAACACTGGCCTGAAGAGAAGCCCACACTACAGAAGGTTTATCCTGATGGACTGCAGCCTGTGGAGGATTCATGCTGCAGAAGGGAAGATGCATGAGGAGGAAGGAACTGCAGAGAGAAACTCTTACGGGCTGACTGCAACCCTCATTCCCCATCCCCTTCCACTGACTGCTCAGAGTGAATAAAGTATAAAAGAACACGGTGGTCTAGTTTGGTCTTTGTACCTCACCTTCCTGCTGCAATTGTAATTGGCAAAAAATAAATTTTCCCCAAGCCTTTTAAGCCCAGAATGATAATTGACAAGTGATCTTCCTATCTTCACCTTTATCTTCACGTATTCTTTCTTATTTTCTCCCTCATCCTGTCGAGCATGGTGAGTGACATAGTGATTAAGTGGGTGATAGGAAGCCAGCCAAGATCAACCCAGCCCCCATTGTATGTTATCTTCTGGGTACAATACTTTTGATTAGTAGGGCTGAAACTAGAGTTGCTAAAGGACATTCCAGTATGAAAATCCCAATGACATAAATACTCGTGGCATGGGTGCATGAAATCAGAATGCAGAAAGTGAAAAAGTAAAAATATGGAGAAGAAGCCACATTAACCCATTTTAGGATCTAGATTTCAGATGGTGAAATGTAGTGCTTTGGTTTTAATTTTTCCCATTTCTCTTGGAAATTAATTAAGATTTATTTTTCAGAACTTAACTAGTGAAACCAAAGTCTCACAGAGGGGCAACATTTATTGTAATTAAATAGGTACAGTAGCAATATCCACAAATATGCAGTTTCTAGTCACTACTACATATGCATTGCACTGATTCACATACATATCAATACAAAATTGAATTTAAAAGTTCATGAAAATGCATACCCATAAGAGGATGGGTACTTATATTCCTATTTTGTATTCAAACACTTAAATAAACGGCTTGTCACTGCTTAACGAATTTTCAGAATTTACATGATGAAACAAAATTTCTCTGCATGCAAACACAGTACAAACAGACAGCTTGCAAAATATCACAACTGATAAGTTATAAACAGCTGAGTGAAGATATTAATTTAGATAAACTGAGCTTGTTGAATTAAAAATATACTATATGGTAGCTTACCTTATATGCTTAGCTCTTCAGATGCTGTTTATAGTCATTTTAGCAACTGTGACATAGTACTTCAATTGGAGAAAAAGTATGGTTTAACAAGAATATATAACAGATGCAGCCATGATGCTCCCCCCAAAGAACAGCATATTTCCAACACACTTTATCAAGCTGAATTACTGGTAAGGTTCTTAGTTTTGGTTATAGCTGACTAGAAGATTTCCAGCATCCACATAATTCAGACCAACACTGAATGTGTTTCAGGCAACTAGGCCAACAATAGCTTTTAAAATACCCTTTAAATAAAGCACTTTCATGAGAATGGAAGACTTACCTGTTGAGAAGTCACAGAAAAGGGCGGGTACTTTTATTTATATGCAGCAGGTGTACACTCACCAATCTGAGCACTCAGGGAACTCCACCATCCTTCAGGCATCACAAGGGACAGTTAGTAATTGACCTCCAACAAGTCTGCTTGTAATTGTGGTTCCATGTCTAATGCTTGTTAGGGCTTGCCTTGTGATCAGGCTGAGGTTGTTAAATAGAGTGCACCAGACGTAGCAAGCATAACACTGGTACTGGTTATCAAAGCACAAAATAAGGTGACTGGAATGCAAAGAGTAAAACATCTTCAGGCAAATACTTTTTTAGTCCCATTATACAGCCTTGCAGTAGTTACTGCCTTCTTTCACATTTTTAGCAAGCCCTTATTAACTGGCTATTTTCCATACATTAAGCATACAGTCAAATGCCAGCAATTCTTATCATTGTGTGTTCAATTCATGTGCTAGCCACAAAGCAGCAAATAAATTATTAAATCTCTTTGTATACATATATCATTGTGCAACATCCTTTTCAAGGGTCATGTTTCAGGTCACAACTATTGATTGCTATTCCCTGAATTAGCAGGACATTCACCTGGGAGCACTTAGTCATATATACATATCAAATAATTTTCAGGATAACATGTATTTCACTAACCTTATTTTCATTTAGTGATATTACACATGTAATACAAATCCTTATGCTCTAAAATATGTTCTGCTTTTAACATCTCAGTTCTCTTGATGACCTCAATTTTATTTCCATTTTCTATAATCAAATTCTGTCATACTTCAGCTTACTGGCAATAGTACAAAATCATACATGATTCCTCAGCAAGACTGCTGGGTTGAGCCCAGCTGAACACCAGGTGCCTGCCCCCCAAAGCCTCTCTATCCCTCCCTTCTTCAGTGGGGTGGTGGAGAGAAATCACAACCACAGGCTCCTGGCTCAACGTAAGAACAGGGAGGGATCACTCACCCATTGTTGTCATGGGTTAAACAGCTTCGACTTGGGGAAATTAGCTTCATTTTTTACAAAGCAATTCAGAATAGGGTAATGAGAAATAAAGCCAAATCTTGAACTCTCACTCTCTCCTCACCCCAACTTTCTCCTGGGCTTAGCCTTATTCCCAGTTTGCAATACCTCCTCCTACCCTAAGTAGTGCAGGAGGACCTACCTCTCCTACTTCCCTGACTTTGGTACCTGCAGGGTGCTCTCTCTCACAGTCTCACTCTTCTCTCCAGTTGCTGTTGCCCAGAAGTTTTACCCCTTTGTAAACCTGTTATCCCAGAGGTGCTACCTCTATTGCTGATGTACTTGTCCTTGGCCAGGATGGGAGCTGTCTGTCATTGTCTCTGTTGGATATGCGAGGAGCTTCTACCAGATTCTCACACCTGCATCCTCCCAGTACCAAAACCTGATCATGCAAACCCAATACTCAGGGGTCTAACTTTTACAAGTTGGGTAATACATACACTAAGAAATTCTGAAAAAAACCCACCAAAATTTAAGTCTATGAAGTATATTTGTTAGCTCTTTTACCAATATTGCTGGTATACCATATTTAATGAAATACAAGTTGTCCTGGAAAATTTAAGCACAAGTCTGACCTTATTCATTAGGAAGCAAAAAACGTTCACAGAACAGCAAGATAGTATTTGATTATAATAAAAGATTAATATTTAAGACTTCTTAAACAAATTCATATTGAACAATTATATTCTATATGGAAAAAGATTTATTTTTAATTTTAAAGATTACACATTGTAACAGGCATTTTAGTCTATGGAGTGTACTGCTAACTATAACTGGTCTAAAGCAGTTTACCCTCTTACCTTTTTAGTTTATTTAAATTTGCTGGAAAAATTAACTAGTAAAATTCCACCTTACCACTGTAAGAAGTATTTTTTGCACTCTTACCCTTATTTGCTATTTCTTTCTGACATATTTAATTCACACGTTTTTACATTCACTCAAACTACAAACACAAAACACTGCTTTTACTCTTTTAGACTCACTATCTGACTTGAAGAGAAGCTTAATCTCATTACAAAACAATGGTAGGTAACAGCCACCTTCAAAGCAAATACTTTAAGGAACTCACTTTACAAAATAAAATTAACTGTCCCTTAATGAATAGGATATTTCAGTTGCAAGGAATTATTATAAGATGATGTAATCTTTCAAAATCAAGCTAGAAAACACAAACATTTTCATACTTCATTTAAAAAAAATCCTAGAGGAAGCTTCAAAATCTATATTATTTGTTCTTTCAATCATTCAGCAAAATTATAGTTCTTAACTTGTCCACAAGACTATGTTTTGTGCAATCAAGTCAGTATAAGCCAAATCTAACGTCCAGAAAACCCTGTCAGCTATTCATACATCAGCCTGTTTGATAAAGCAAGTACTATCAGTAATAGACAGGGCACACCCTGAATTCCTTGAAAGGTGACAGGCACAGCATTTACAGCTTTGTTATGTGATGAGCAACCAGTATCAAAACATGATAGAAAGCTACTTTAATTGGGAATGGAAGAGTAACGAGCACTCATTCCACAAACACCACTTCAATATCTTCATCCAAATGAATAGACCATATGGACCTGTTCCTTGAATCACCATATTAATTGATTTTGAGGCTATGAAAGACTTTTTACTCATCTTCAACCTGTCCCACATGACAAATTGTGAGGATTACCTGAGTCAGTCACTACATCCAGTCGAAAAGCTATAGATGAGCTACAGCGTCTCTCTATCACATGTAACCTCAGTTTAAAAGGTTCAAGTGAAGAAAAGATCCATAAAATATCTTTGTAAATTTTTCCATTGAAAAATTATTTTCAGTACTGACTTTTTTTTGTTATTTTGTTCCATTCATGCTTTGAAATATTGCTTTGGTTGTTGGAATGAAGAGTGTGAACAGATTTAGTATTTATCACAAAAAGGTTATCTTCAGGAAAGACTATATTGTCACAATATCTTTCTTCTCTAATAGGAGATAAAACCTGCATTAGCTTAGAATTGCCATAGCTTTTTCTCAAATTTTGAGCTTTCAACTTCCTCTTTGAACTATTAATTCCCTAATTTGCTGTAGTATTACAGTAACACAATGCCAA
This sequence comes from Hylia prasina, assembly GCA_013397195.1. Lineage (NCBI taxonomy): Eukaryota > Metazoa > Chordata > Aves > Passeriformes > Sylviidae > Hylia > Hylia prasina. The sequence goes on along the minus strand of VYXD01013433.1, from coordinate 317,417 downwards.
AAGGAGTGATATAAAATGGTCTTGCTTCTCTTTGCAACAAATTTCATAATTTTTGTATTCGACAGCTGCCTGAGCTCTTCTCAGTACTCTGGGTCCGTCCTTTCTCTGTGACACAGAATCAGTTTTAACACTCTGTATTGGGTGACTATATTCTTCTCTTATATCTCTAGCATGTGGCCTTTTTCATCCAGAAGCACCAACCACAAGCTTGGTGGTACTTCACACAAATGTTTTGATGGCATCCAGGTTGTTAAATGATTTAACATTTATATAGCATTGATTTGTCTTAAGTGTTTCATTTGTAAGTGTTTATCATTGTCATGGTTACAGCTTTGTCAGTGGTAATTTCACACCATATAATAGATAAAATATGCTGAAAGTGTTGAACTAAGAATAAGCTCATGTAAGATCTCATTAGAAATGCCAGCAGTTGCAGGTCTGTAATTTGTAAGCCGCTGAACTCTTGGTATTGCCGTCACGTTAATCCACCTTAGAAAATACAGTGCCACAGTTAATCATAAGTGGTCTTTTGCCTTTATGGTAGGATTTTTTTAATTCATTACATATATATTTTACTTTTTTCTCCTATTCTCTATGCACAGTGTAAATGAGATTTACTGGAGCATAATGACAGATGAGGGAAGAGGCTGAGAGAAGAGCTTGCCTGGCATGAAAACAAGAAGGCTTGTGGGGACTTAATAGCATCTTTCCAGTACCTAAGGGGAGGTTATGAACAAGATGAAGCCAGACTCTCTACTGATGTGCACAACAAAAAAAAAAAAAAAGGAAAATTGAGATGCTACCTTTACATAAGGAAAATAATCACTGTGGCACTAAGCAAAGATAACTAACAGAATGGTCTGATCGCAGAGCTGATCCTGCTTTAAGCAGGAGCATGGATCTCCAGCAGTCCCATGAAGCCTGAATGATGCTAATCCTGCAATAAGAACACAACCAACTGTGTCAGTATTTATTCTTAATTTTGTTTGAAATTCCCTCTAACTGTCAGAAGGAGGATAATGTTAGCATTCCATTGAGTTGGTTATGACTGTGCTTTAGGTTTCATTTTTTCGAAATAAAGATACTTAGAAATCCTAGGATGTTTTAGAATTACCCATGTGAGACCACCTGTTCTTGTCATTCTGAGCAGATTACCTAAAATAACACAAGTTCATTAAACATGTGAATGCCTCAACCAACCTTTCCCTTGTTCTTTGTTTTGTATAGTAGATAGACTATTCTCTATAACATAAAATCGCCATTGCATGTGCAGTAGGGTTTTGTCAAACAATCATTTAGAAACTCAGATTTGTGTACATTGACAATAGCAAGCTGTGATAGAGTCACAAGTTAACATTCAACAGTTGTATCAATACCTTGTCAGAGGGGCTTGGGTAACATAGTTGAGCAGTACTCTGTAAACACAAATTACTTTGTTTTCAAGTCCTAGGACTGTTCTTTAACTTTTTTGTGTAATTTGGCTGAAGTCTATTTTCTATGTCCTCTATGCTACAGGCTGGTTGATATTGAACATACAATATTCCCTTTCAATGAATGCTATACACACAAATGTTTTCTGCTGACAGGATGAGGGCCCAGATGGTACAGACTCAGTTCTCTGTGCTACTAAAGAATTGTGGTTTCAGGATTTAATGATTTAAAAAGAAAAAAAGCCCACTGTCTCTTCTCCAAACAGTCACTTTTGCTTGGCTTTCTAATCAATCTTTTTTCATCGATCAGAAAAATGTCTGAACATGCATGCCTCCTGATAAAATTTAAAGCTAACACCTTAAAGATAATTATTGCCATAATACTGACCTTTTCAATGTGGTGTTAATGTTGGCATCTTAAAGTTACTTCTTAAAATATTCATGCTAATGAGAATTCCTTTGCTTTCATGTCTGAATTCTTGACTCCTTGGCGTAAACAACCTCAGTAATATGCCTGTAGGCTTATGACTGGCTCTCCCATAAAACCAATCACACTAGCAATCTCATTTTGAAACTGGTATTAAAAGTGGGATAGGCAAGTGTTTCTGTATTAGCATAATCCAGACAGAACTTGCAGCACACAGCTGAAGCAAAAAACTCTTCCTGTTACATGGTCTGACAGCTGAGATGAAGATACTTGGCAGGACTTGGCCTACAATTTTGCAGGATTTTGTCTGTAATACATTACTATAGAGGTCATTAATTCTCCAGGCTTTGGTTTTACTATTCAAAATCTACAGTCACTGTGTATTTTCTCTATGTACCCTGGGAGTAATCTGAAGGGGATGATTGTATAACTTGTAGCTGAAATTTTACAATGTGACATAAGAAAAATGTAAGAAAATACATGTTTTTTCACAGCATGTGCAAAAGGACACTCTCAGAATAGACATAAGTATCTTGGTTAATATGATCTTCTTTTGTTTAATGACATGGATCTTCTTTTCAGCTGCCCTTTTATATCTTTTCCTCCACTTCATGAAAAAATATAAACCACTACTCTTGTTTGTGGGAAATAAAGAGTGTATTTTCTTTAGTATAGAGTAGATTCAGATCTACATCTCTGCATTGCTTTCAAAGCCTTCAAAACCAAGGAACTGATTATTTAATTCTGAATCTATTCAAACAGTACTAGCTAAAATTATTTGTAATGCATGACAAAGTAATTTGTACATGATGAGAAACCTTTAACTCAGCCAAATGAAAATCCCTTACCTACTTACGAGTAGGTGCCTTGGGAGGGGAGGACAGGAAGACAGGGAGAAAGAATTTGCATCCAACTATTCCATATATAATTTTTCTCTAAGCATCTTCTGCCCGCCTCCAGAAACAGAAAATGTTGAAAGTTTTGCATTCTTCTGGTGTCTTGCAGATTTAAAAAGAGATTAATATCTGAAGTTAAAAGACTGGGAAAAAACCCCAAAAACAACAAAAAATATTTTGGGGAAATGACCATGTATCAGAAGAAATTTTATTACCTCTCCAGGGAAAAGTTCATGTCAATACAGGAGAAGAGGCATCTTATTAACCTATGGTGGTTGCTAGCTTGTCAAGTGATTGCTGTAGAGAAGACTTATGATTTCAAATCATGTTGAAGCAATGTCAGTCTTATGTAACTTCAGCCATCTAAAAGCCAGACATCTAAAATATTTGTCCTACACATAGTTCTTTTCTTTAAATATTTGGTAGTAGTAAGGAGAAGTTGCTGCATCTCACATTCCAGGCTAGGTACTCACAGAGTGGATTTATACATGATTTATACATATTTTGAGACAAACTAGAAATTAAAAGACAATGACATATTATTAGAATTATTGAAGTTATTAGAAGATCAAATAAGTTAAAAATGGGAACTACAGCTACTATGGATTGAGAAATCAAAATTCCAGGCCTTAAAATTTTAGTGGGTAGCCATATGAGGTTCTCTTCTGTTTTATTTGTACTTTCAATTACGGTACACTTCTTAGTAGATAGGTAACACATTTTATACTAGAAAGATGCTGAAAGTAGCAAGCCCATACTTAGAGATCAGTTGTTAATTATTTTAGTTTTTCTGATGTGGAATAAATGTACATATTATTTTCACCACAGATTTTAATTAGTCCAGATCAAATTTCATTCATAAGCTGTCAGCAGAAATGCCCAGACCATCTGTGAGAATATAGTTAATTCATGTAATGGGAAGAAGTCTCTACCTTCTAGTATTTTGTTTTGCTATCATAGGTGTTTAATTACATTCTTTTGATGTCAGTTCAATAATTTAACTTCCCTTGAAGACATTGAAAGGCATCTGCTATATTGATAAAAGTATTTTCCCATGCTACAATTTGAGTTTTACACATAACTACTCACAAAACACATATCTTTCTCCGTTCAAAATGTTTTATGCTTTAATAAGAATTCAGCCATTATATTTTGCTTATAAAGTATAGTCTGCAATATGTATAGCAAAATGTATGTTTTCATAACAGAGAACCCAATAGCTAGAGATATATTTGGCAGGTGTTCTAATGGTGTGATAACAAATGATTATATTTCATTCCATAAGAATTTTTCTATATTCCCAAACAGTAGAAACCAGAGCACAGCTGAAAACAGTTAAAATTCTGTCTAGTACCATCGTCATCCTCCAACTATTAGAATTCATTCCACTGGGTCTTGAGCTCAATGCAAATACTTAAGAATGAATGGCCTTATAAATTGCTATTATAACTAGAATTTAAGATATATCTACTTAATATATATAAACATAAACACCTATCCAAAGCTTTAAGTAGCCTAACTATTAATAACACAATACATCAACATTAATTTCACTGGAAACTCAGCAAACAGGGAAGATTCAGACACTACTTTCCAACCTCTTGGTGGGAGGTACAGTTTCCAACACTTTTTTCCTGTTCTCTCAAAATTATGACTTTTGCAATGTGAAAAAGATTATTGCCATCAGACAGTTACAGACTCAGGTGGTGCTAGAGGCAAAATTTACAATCTTAGAGCAGTTACAGAGAACACACCTGATTGCATGTATGTGCACAGGCAGAAGGGAAATGAAAATGAGAAAGTGGAGGGACAATGAAAAGAAATCAGCATTGAGCTCTCTCCTAGCAGCAGCTGTGGCAATATGAAATTGAATAATACACTATTTTGTAAGCTTACGTGATTTACATCATCCTAAATAGCTTCTGAAAACAATTAAGCCATCAGTGCAGACCTTAGAAGATGTGACGCTGCCTGCCTCTCACAATTTGATAGCTCAGTAATTTGAGTGCTCTATTCCTTATCAGTTTCAGTCCCTGACTGCTTATATCGGCTTGATCAATAGTTGAATTTCAAAGGAATAGAAAGCAGTAGCAAAAAGCTGCTTTTAAAAGATGGTAGATTACTGACTAACACAGTTCATAATATTTTTACTGGCTAACTCATACAATAGGATCACCAAACAGTAATTAGGAAGCCTAAAATTGTCTTAAATTCCCATTTTCATGAATTTTAGTAAGCAGTGGCAAACTTACTCTCAGTCACCCTTTTCTTCCTTTTTCTGTATCTGTTTTCATAACTCATTATTTGAAATCTGAGTTCTGACAATATCAGTCATGGTCTATGTTTCAGACAAGTTGCTCCCTTTCATTCTGCCAGTACACACAGATAATGTCTGCAGTCCTTTGCTGCACTGTCCAAGCCTCAAACACAGGACCACATACAACCAGTTCACTGGTAATATAATTTCCTCTGCCTCCTAACAGCTCTCATAAAAATGGAAATGCACACTAACAACAAAAAGGGGAATCTATGCTTGAGACCTCTCTTAGGATAGAAGATTAGCTGAGATTTCATCTAAGGACAAGAATGAAGAATTATTCTCTTTGCTTCTGTCAAGGTCTTCAGGCACATCTTAAAGGTAGTTAGCAGAAAAGATCAGCAGACTTCATGAAACATCAGTGTGGATATATATCTGATCATTATCTTTTTCCCAGAGGAAAGCCTCCATTGTTTTTCTATGTCTATCTGACATAAATGTTTTGCATGGTAACCAATTTTATATTTTCTGAGCAAGGAAGTTACTCTTCTAAATTAGAACCAAACCATAGTTTTGGTTTGATTGATGTTGAGTCAATGTGAGCTTGAGAGCTATGGCCATACACTGAGCAGCCACAATTTATAGCTGACAACCTAATATTAGGAGCTGAGACAGTCTTAACGAAGATCAAGGCTCTTTTAAAAATAATTTGTTATTTTACTATACTGCCACAGGTAAAATAATAAATTGTCATGATTGAAGTTATGATGAAGGATTGGTTGGCAGTCTGGCTGGATATCAAAACAGCATTTTACAGAGTAGGATTAGCTGAATTAAAGGTGAAGTGTCAACACATTTAATTTCTAAAGTATCATGAAAAAATATAAGACTATTAATTCAATGAAGTATCAGTGGACTCATTACAATTCTTGACATAATCCTTGTGGACATGTAATAATTGCTTTTCAAGTTTTAATATTCATTTGCTCATTCATTTGCACAAGCGTCTTGCAGATTTAAAAAGTGGTAACTGTGCTTTTGTGGCCAGGCACTGACGGTGGTAACAAATTTGGGGTTAAATATCGAGGGTTAAACTAAATTTAACAGAGCCAGTAGCTAAAACCTTACCCAGAAATTTGGAGAAAATACACACCTCTTTTTGATATGGTTCAGAAGACCAGAATCCTCTCTTGAAAGCATTGCATCTGCAGACAAATAAAAACAATTCTAAAGAAATAGGAGAATACCAGGACATTAATGTTGGAAGGCACAAGAACAGATCTACATGTCTGTAACAAAATAACCACTTTGGTGATACCTTCAGACACTGTATCTAGTAACCAACCTTCTAGACTCCATGTTCAGTAGACCGTGAAGATTCTTTGAAGATTTCCCACTTTTCTAATATAATATACTCAGAGTTAATTAGTCACACAAAGTCTCGGAGATGCTGTTTATGAGTGGTTGTGTTCATTCTTGTAGGAAAATGCTGGCTACCAGACAGCATCCTAGCAGTATCCTCTCATCTTGTGCAGCTGCTGAACGTAGTCACGATGGTGCAATGACAGACAGACCAGGGCTTTGCATTAAATTGTTGTCTTCATCTCAGCGACCCACATATGTCCCACCCAGTGGAACCATGGGTGGCAGAAAAAGGGCCTTGTTCCTAAGTCATTATGGTTCAGCACTGTGCTTGGTAGGGAAACGGAAAGATCAGTGGGGTTTGAAGCAGGAAGAAACCCGGGAAAATAAAGGGATAAACTTGTAACTGAGCTGGCAGAGAATAAAAAGTAGGTAGTCAGTGGACTTGGCTGTTCATGTTCTGCACAAAGGGCTCATGTGCCCGAGCTCAACATCTGGACAAACCCAAGTAAAAGCAAGTACCAACCCCTGGCAAGGGGGTGTGGTACAGGGCCTTGCACAAGCTGGACAAGTATGTGACATGGACTGGGAGCAAGGCAGGTGTGTATGTTTCCAAGGGTGAGACCGCAAGAGGACGTGGCTATGGAAGGGACTAGGGTAGTCCCTACTGTCAGAGGGACTATAGGGTCTGGGACCATAGGGTCTGGGGGGCTCTGAGGGTGAATCAGCCAGACACTAGATGTGTATCTGGAGCAGCAGCTGGAGTGAGCCTGCAGACTCAGGGGGTTCATGTGTCCCAGTGGCAGCAGCTGAGGGCACTTGGGACCCAGGGGTCACTGCTGCCTTGATTGAATATCTGAGTTCAGCTGCTAGGTGGATCCACCCTGTACACATATTCCCATTAGCAGACCTCCATCCTGCTCAGCCAGAGAGGGGAGCTGGATGAGGCCATTAGTCCTGTTTGTGTGAGTGCTCAGCATACCTGTCTGTTCTGTGCATGGCTGGCTGTGTGCACACGAGTATTTGTGGTGGGTGAAGGTGCATGTGTGCCCACTGGGGATGCATACTCAGCTAATATTGCATCATGAGCCAAGTTTATAGATTAATTTATTTAAGCTATAGATATATTATTCCCCAAAAAACTACAATACATATTATGGAATAAATGAAAAACAATTCCAGGTACAACCTTTAAGCTAGCACTTTGCTTAATATTTAGTTACTGATTTTTTTCAAACTTTCTGTTTTCTAGCAACAAAAAAAATAGGGAAAACTCCACCTTCAAAAGATTTACTTAGACAACATCAGAAGAACTCTTCTCACATTGTCCTGGAGATGTGTGCCAGTAGTTAAATGAAACTAAGCTCTACTAAAATGATTTTTTTTTTAATAATACTTATTTCTCAAAATCCACAGGAGATCCAGTGGAGGCTGGCGGGGCGTAGATATGCAAGCCATTAATTTCCAGTGCTGATGAAAACCGAATAGTTAAATAACTAATATAAGGACATCAATATTGTCTAAACACATGTTCAGGATCAGCATACAATAGATAAACTGTAGAAAAATCTATTAGAATTATTCCTGACTGTTTTTTAAAGACTTAAACCCCTTAAAAACATCACAATAGCAATGTTGATGCTGTAATTTACCCTTCATTAAGAGTGGTGATAGTAATCTTGTAAGAGATTTCTAGGAAAAAATAAAATAATGAATGCACTCTTAATTTTTTTTCATCTCTCACCATCTCAGAACCAACTTATAATGTGGATCACAGAAAGTGCTGTATGACTTTTACTAAAAGAATGATCAATTTTTTTTTATGTTTTGTTTAAAAAAATAAACTTAATTTTCTTTCCAGATTGCCTTTTCTCAAAATAAATTAAGGTATTATGAATTCAGGAACATTCAGGAAATGAGCAAGAGACTATGTTTAAGAAATTAAAGCATCTGCTGACTGAAATTCATTAGCAGAATGCAGAAGAGATTTTAATTCATTTCAGTGAAACTGTTTCATTCAGAAAATCAGCTATGCCATGCTTGGCCTCAGGTTTGCTAAGAAAATATAGAGAAATGTCACTTAACAAGATATCATTTCTATTCCACTGAATCACTGCTGCCTAAAGGTACAATAGCTAAGTTCCTACAGTAAAGCAACCTAGGAATTATAGTTAATTGAATTGATTAATTCCATCCACATTACACTGGCCATTGCAGACAGCTGATGTAGCCAAAGCTTCAAGAATTTAATGTTAGCTTTTAGACTGATCTTCAGGAATGGGTCTCTTCATCTTCCGACATGACTCTCATCAAAATAATCATCTCACCCTTTTAGGCATTTTTCTGTTCTGTGAAGCTTCAGAGGTTCAAAGCAGAGTGAGAAGAGTCTATAAAACGAGGCCTTTCATTTTGTTTTGCTTATAGCTTATTTAAACAACAGTCTCAGAAACAAAGGTATCTATGTGAAAGTTTTCTGTACTTCTGCTCCTTTAATTGAAGCTCATAGAACTTCTAGTTACCTTCTCTGAGACAGACAAATAGGTAATAAAAAAACAGGGGATTTTACTTGAAAATAGATAGAGGTACAGGAAGAAGACTGACTCTGTTCAAATAGAATCTTTCAGACATGTATGCCTAACCATGAAAATAATAATAAAAATAACATCACCCCTTTATTTAAATATAATAAAGACCACAAAAATACTATACCTAAAATTACTAATTGTTTATAAAATATTTGGTAACTCTGAAGTTGGCTTGATTCATCACCATTTTACCTCTTAAATATCTGTTATTTTTTAAACTCATGGATTTTGTCGTGGACTTTTGAAATCTGGAACCATGTCACACTAAGAATATCTTACACGTACCTAGAGTTAAAATAGAAAATAGTCCTGAGAGGCCAAAGACCATTTCTTATGACCTCTACTTACACAGCTTTAAGAATACAGATTTTATGCTGCTTCAAAATTTCACTCTCCTCAGAGATATAGAGGTTTCCCCAAACTCGAAAGCAAGACTTTTTTCCTACTATTTATGCCCATCATTTTTGATTCCATCCACCATGGATACAGAGACCAGATTGTGCTCTTTTTCTGCAGGTACTTTGCTTTTAAGAGAAACTCAGCAACTTATGAAAGCCCTGCTCCTGGCAAAACTGCATGTTGCAAATGAATTACATTTTCTTGAGCACAAATGTTCAAGTTACTATTATACATCTACTACTACTATACTACTACTATACTACAGCAACTTCTAAGACCTACAGTGACATAGGAGTATATTTCATTTCAGTTCACTAGGGACTGGGTAAACTATAGAGGTGGGCAATCACTGGGATGGACATAATACTGTGCAACCACATTAACCTGCTTTGGCATCAGGGATTGGACCAAACAATGACCAGAGATCCTTTCCAACCCCAACCATTCTGTTATTCCGCAATTCTACTACCAGCAGCTCACACTGGATTTCCTCAAGACTAGTTGCAAGAACCTGACCACAGTTTTTGGATTTGGCATAGCAAGTTAATTTCGTTCCAATCACCAGAAAATGTACCAAAAAAAAGGAATTTTTTTTTTTTACCTTTTTGTGTTGTGTTTTTTCTTCCTATCCTACAGCATCCAGCACCCCAGAAAATTTTCCTGTACAAACATGTGAAAAAAGAACATGAAGAGTTAAAATGTCTTTCTGTCTTTTCTGTTTATTTATTTATTCAGTCATTTATTTGTGACTCACATACGAGTAATAACTTTTGCTAAACAGAAGAATGAGAGGTAATATTTTCCCATGTAGCAGTTACCTGAACATTAGCAGAATCCCTTCTTACCACCAGATGCATATCTCCCAAACTGGAAGGATATGCTCATCCGGCTCTTTGATTCAAAGTAATTAGCATCAGACTTCCTGAATGAGAACATGTCCTGTGGAAACAGAAGGTGGGTTCACAACATTACTTAAGATGTTTGACCTTTTTCCATTCTGAAAGGTCATCTTGCAGAGAGAAGCTTTCTGAGAGGATTTCTATGCTTTTCCTTCTAAAATTCTTTAAAATGATACCTTTAGAATGGTTCCTAAAATAAGAATTTATTGTTCAGCTCCAAAAGCTGAGGACAACATTTTCCAGTAAAATTACAGTATCTTATTCTCCATATTTCCCTTCAATCAATAAGAAGATTTTTCTTTTCTCTAGATACCATGTTAATATTTAGATTTCATAATGCACCAGCCCAGTGTTTTCCATAGAGTATGAAGGAATTATAGACTATAATATTTTCATTAATTAAATGTGCAAAACATGTTAGACCTATTTTCATTAAAAATTATGTTTCTTCTGCTGGGTCAAAAATTATTATTTTGTTTCTTTTACAGTACATGGATGAGTTTCAGAAAGTTAATGGATAGAAATATCAGAAAAATGTCAGAAATAGCTGAACAGACCAAGCAACATAGTTTATTTGTGTATTGTTATGAGGGGGTTTTGGATACATATTTCTCTTCAAACTTCTACTTACTATGTGTGGTATTTTGCTTGTAGCTTCTGTGAGAATTCAATTTGTATTTTGTATGCTCAAAAAATGCACAGGGAGAATTAGATGTTCTAGACCGCTGTGTGTAAAAGCAGTGCATTCAGCAAGGACAAGATTTCAGAAACCCTGAAACTAAAGTGTGTACTACAAATCCTTCCCTCTCTCCAGAATTAATATTTATAGAAGGCATAGGATGATAGCACAATTCATCATGGAAGGGATCCCATCTGTCTCTTCAATAAGAGGGGGAAAAGTTGCATTTTCAAAGAAGAAGGAACTGAACACTTGAACACCAAACCAAGCCAGTTTGATTTGCTGAATCCCACAGCAGAGTCAGCTCTCAAAGATAATACTTGCACAGTATAATGCTGGCATTTAAAAGCTATCTTGTTACTCAGCAAATGCAAACACAAGATGAACTGCCTTGGGCCATCCAAGAGTCATGTGACCTTGGGAAAAAGGCAGAGAGCTTGGAAGGACCACAAAATCACAGAACAACCCAGGCTGGAGGGGACCTTACAAGGATCACCCTGCCCAACGCTTCAGGGGAAAGGGAGCTTGGATGAGATTATCTAGCACTGTGTCCAATCACATCTTGACAACTTCAGGGAAGGTTTCAGTCGACATCTTCAGTCTTTCCTCATAAGTGAGGTTCTCTGCCTTGCAGCAGGGCTGATCAGGCTTGGTGGCACAGTTTGTTTTACAGTCTCCTGGCTTTGCTTCCTTTGGAGCAGAAGCAAGGTGAGCTTGTGTCTGTTGAAGTGGCTGCAGGTAATATGCCCTACAGAATAAAAGCAAAGGATTAGTTTCTTCAGGAGCCCTGAAAACCACAGTACTCTGCAGAGGGTTCCCTGAGGTAGGTTTCTGGTGCTCCTGAATTTTTTTAGCACCTGAGGGAGATTTCTAGAACACCAGGTTTAGGCATGTACATAAGTTCTGGAACCTTGATTTCTCTTCTAGAAATGAGCGTTAATGTAGTCCCATTTACTGTAATGAAGTAAAATACTGGCTGGCTACTTTTAAAGGTATCAGCCATCCTACACACTGAAGGAAGATGGAAAATATGGAAAAAAGCTATTTAAACACCTAATTAAAGACTACATCACCTAATATATATTCATAGAAGAGGAAGGGAGGATAAATTAGATTTGTCCTAGGTATCTTGATCTGATGTTTTCTGATTTCTCAGTATAATGAAGAATAAGATTTAAAATGACATTGTAGGAATAGCAAGAGAATTAGCAGCTGAAAAGCTGCACTGTGCAAAGGAAGACACCAGAAAAAATACAAGGGAAGTTCAACACAGAAGGTATAAGGAAAAAAAGTTTGAGGCAAAAATGTTAAAAGAAAGGAAAGGGTCAAAAGCTGAATAAATGAGAAACTCTTGTTCTCCATTTCAGTTGATAGTTAATTACTGAAACCACATCTTATATGAGTAAAAATGTGCTATATTTTTGTTTTACATATTTTATTATTTAAAAAAAAATAATAGTGTCAACACTCTTTGGAAAATGTTTTCACAGCAAGAGAAACATTAGAATATCAAAGGTAAGTCTGTTGTTTTGAGCACATATATAGCATATAAACCTGATATTGTAATCTAAAAATACTAATAAAAATAGAATTAAAAAGGAATTTAATTATGAACATTACATGTACCTTCTCAGCACTTTTGCTAACTCAAATTTAGATGTCCAAATAACTATGCAATTCCTTCTATTAACACAAGATATACTTCTGCAGACATCAAACTGAACTCTCAATAATAGCAGTGCTCCTCCATATATTTCATGCTATCTATAAAAGGAAGAGATAAAGATTAATGCACTAACAATCTCTTTTTTTGTAATACATTAATGGCATCTCATTCTGAGCAACCACACATTCACACATCACAAAGATTTTGCATGACCACCTTGTCAAATAAAAGGATTTAATCATTCAAGAGTCGATTTTTACTGCTTACTATTTTTGTAGAATGAGTCAAAGGTATTTAATGGAGGCCCAAGTCTGCAGGGTGCTTCTGTACTAATACATTCTCTTGAACAAGGGGTAGTAATGATGGCTAAACTTCTGGGCAATTTAGACAATCAATAATTCAGATATTGTCATGTTCAACAACCATTTGACTTCCCTGCAATTTATCAAGACTTTCAAATTCATGTACATCCAGTAACACATTTAATAAGAGAAAAACATACTTGTAGAGAATTCTTCACAGAATGCTATGAGAGATCTGAATCTATTGCTAGAATAATTATCTTAACAGAATGAAAATATGGAAACCTTTGATCTTCTTTATTTGACTTCTGATCTTGTTCCAAAAACTTGTTACAAATGTGTAAAGCAGTTAATTTCTCCTGGAATATCTTTGAAACATCATACCATTGCTTTGAATGGTATGATGTTTCAAAGATATATAATAATAATATAATCAATATAATTTTGAGAAGTGATATACTCAGAGCACTCAATATATTTAATGATGATCATTTAATAATTTTATAATTATAGCAAACACTTTTATATATGCTTCCAAATATTTTTGCATTCTTTCAGACATGAAGCTGGAGTTTCTGAATACTGCGAATATTTCTGGCTGTAGTAAAAGAACTGTTTTGGAAACAGTTCCAGTACTGTGTGGTTTTTTAGTGTTGATATAATAAACTTCAATATTGAGAATGTACATTTCTATTAGTGTGGATTTTTTAGTAATTTTGCTTCACATATTTGCAGTGTAATGTGGGGTATAAAGAAATGGGAAGCAGTCATTATAGAAAGGAATCATAACTCCTATAACAAATTTTCATATTATTACAAGATTTTCAAGGAACCAAAAGGAAGATAAAAGTTTTATAAAAATGAGTAAGCTTATCTGCATGATGACAAGCTTTTTTTTTTTCAAGTAAAAAAAAAACAATTTCAAAGCATTTGAAACCTTTTCCCAGACACTGCTAAAAGAGTTCCCTTAAAAGTGCACTCTGCAATGCTGCAGTGTCAGTGGTTCAGTATAAAATGATAAACTATAACATACTGTTTGTTAACTAATTGGGCTGATAATAAGTGAATTATTAGATGTATGAGGTTTTTTCTGTTCCTATAAATACCTCTCACAAAAGGCTATCTTAATTATTAACAAACAATACAGAATAATGCTGGGGTTTTTACATAATTTTTTCAAGGCAGAAATATCTTGTCAATTAGATCACTAGTGAAGAAAATTAACTTCTTGCCCAAAAAGTCATGCTGCTATTTCACTGAAAAAGGGACTCTTTTTTTCCTGTTACATGTTCTAAAACTAACAAAATATTTGTGAAAATTTTATTTAAGCTGGTCCTGCTAGCTGACATGTACCAGAAGGCACAGACTTTATATACATGCACCTCTGCAGCTTCAAGATATACAGTTTGCAAACACACATATGTGACTTACAATATTCCATACATATATGTGACGATTTCTGAAAAAATACATAAAATCTTTTAAATAGGACTTAATACCAAGTCAGATTGACTGGGTAGATCTAAGGAGAACATGGCTGTTGGGTCAGGACTCAAACTACTACAAACTCTAACCTCTCTCTAAATCACAGAAAGATTACTATCAAGCAAAAGGTGACTCCACAGACCAAAGACAGATTTAGGGAATTTGTGTCATCTGTTCTGACAAGTTTCTTACTCTTTCATACATACCAGATGCTAAAATGAATGCTGGAGTTCCTGGAGGCTAATTCCTGGGAACTCCTCCATGCAAAGAGAAAGAATGGTTACAAACTATATATTTTGTTTGGGTCTATTATATTTTTAATGGGTTTTTTCAAATAAGATGGGGGATATGCTGAATGAACAATTTAATCCAATTCTGTTTGAAAAGAGAAAATTAAAACACTTCATCACCCCTGGAACTTTCTGGGATATTGCTTCAGTAATGTGTCAGTGAAATAAGGCTGTCCATCAAAAATGCCCAAGTTTGATGGTTTGGGATTTTTTGACCTTTCCAATTTTTTTCATGAGACATATAGCAGTAATACATGGGATAGCACCCACCTAGATGGGAATCTGTGCATAAAGGACTACCACAATCATATTAGTCAAATCAGCTTTGATACAGCTTTCTCAAAAAGGTGTTCATAGATTCTGCCACAGTAAAAATCCTTGCACAGTGCTAGATCTGATGAATCCTTGTTTCCATCTGCCTCCATTAGATTTTACGAAACACATTCTGCACAGAGCAAAGACCACACAGTTTTAGAGCACTGCAATGGTTAGACTAGAATTGACTACATGCAAGGAAAAAAAAAAAAAAAAAAAAAAAAAAAAAAAAAAAAAAAAAAAAAAAAAAAAAAAAAAAAAAAAAAGAACCCAAGGGGGATAATTTGTTTCTCCAGGGCAAATGATAGCTACAGCAGACATCTTTAGAGGCTCTATAAGGACACCAAATCTCTACACCTCTGACATTAGGGTAAGTATACAAATCTAGATAAAACACCTACATGCTTTCCCTTGTCTCAGTTTCCTCAGCAGTTTGAAGCATTTCTTTGATCTCAGATTAGAATGCCCTAGGGTTTTTTTGATCTCTGCCCCTGTAGCTCATGATTCCTGATCTGATCCTGTCTCACTTGTGTATCCAGTTTTCTGCTTCTGGTACTTTCCCCTTCTTTTCTCTTAAGCATACCTTGGTCAGTGAAAGACACACTGTCCTAATAAACTTGCAAAACTGGTAGCTGTTTCTTAGTAATCTTCCTCTGTAACTTCATTTTAAAAATTGGCAACCAACTCCAAATGTCAAAAAGACTATGCAATTAGAGGCCTTCTTCTGAAGACAGTGGCCCACCACCCAACACGGAAGAGGGAAAGAAAATACAAGCAGACCCCTGTTGCTGTTGGACATGAAATGAAGAAGCTTGACTCCAAGGTAGAAGAAAAATCAGAAGGCCTTATTTATAATTCATTCAGCCCTTTTATAACATGTTGTGCTGAGAGGCATATTATTGGTCCATAGAATGAACACCTCTCTCCATTGGTTAAGTAGCAAAAACAGCATCTGGGAGAGAAGAGGTTACGAGAACTTAAAAATGTTTATGGAGAAAATCATTATTTACAGAAACTGTCCTTGAAAGATAAATTGTCCATAGAATTCTTCCTTTGGGAATGCTCAGCAAGCTGCTGGCAGACTAAAATTTCTCAGATTCAGAAAAATCAGGGCCACAGACCCCAATCAAAGCAACTTCATTTCGTGTCCAAGTTGCAAGCCTTCTATATTTTATTCAGTGTAAAGAAGTGATTACTGAAACAGTCATGGGCAGATAGTTGAGTTATGAAATACCTTAAATTTAGGTGATTTTGAAGAGTTCACTTTTTTGAAGAAAAGTTGCAGATTTCTAGGAATAACAAAGTATGCTTTGCTTTTTTCTAGACAAAATTGTGTTTCTACCAAAACCAAGTTCCAACGCCCTAAAAATGCCCTAAAAATGCCCTAAAATTGGGAGGATTAATTACATACACTTTGTTTGACAAAGTTGTAAACTTATTTTTAAAGATATAGACAAGCATATAATGTTAAGGAACAGGATAACCTTTGATGTGAAGCACAGCAAACTTTTTGAGAAACTTTGAGGAGCAATGACGAGGAAACTGAGGGAAAATGAGTAAAAAAGAGCTACGGTTATAACACTTGGAGAGTAGTGGGTCTGGGAAACCTGATGAGATATAAGATTTATTATTTAATAATTAGGATCAGAATTTTGAAGTGTATTCAAAGTAGGAATGGTAAGCTCATTCCTGATGCTGCAAAATATGATGAGTTGATAACGTTGCTCATTCATAGGAGAATTCAAATGGCAAAAATACTAAGCTTTAGGAATAACATAAATAATATTTTGAACAGATTTATATAAGGCCAAGAGGTAACTTCAGTGAGAACAGCACAGTAAGAGGCAGTTAGGTACATTTAGATACTGGAAATAAATAATAGGAAAAAAATAACTAAATTTTCTATAAAGTTATTATATCTAGATGTGTAGGAGAGAAAGTATCTTAACTAAAAGTATTTCTGAATCTAAAAGCACTAGTATTGCCAGTAGGTACAGAGAAAAATTAATGAAAAAGGGCTTAGAAAGAACATAAACATCTAACTTTGGTTATCTTACTTTAAATTTAAGCAAACACACTAAAAAAGAGAAGAAATAAACATTGTCAATGACAGAACGGAGATCAAAGAACATTAGACAGGAATTTGGGGATGTGCTCATGTTGAACCAGAAAGGAAAAATGGGGAGAGGAAATTTGGCAAATTAATAATACTCAAAATATTTAATTTCTGGTTGATCTGAGTTTTTTTCTCCCCTCCTCCCCAGATCCTTTAACCACTTTAATGAGTCTTCCTTAGATGAGGTCAGTTTTGAAATGAAAATCACTATTTAGCATAGATATGTACGCTTTCCATCTGTAGACTTCATATCAGGGTTGCATTTTCTCTTGCCATTAGATTTAGATGCCATTCGGTTCTCCTTATGAGGTCAAAGTAGGTATAATACACAATTTCTTTGCTGAGCGATATTGAGCTAACATGAAAACTGGTATAATTGCCACAGTAATTGAGAGGTTTTTAAATGAAATTCCTAATACTGAAGAAGCAGGAAGAATTTCCTCACATCTGTACTTGCTGATAAATGCAGTTGTCAGTAGCAGATGCTCCCATACTAAGGCTAATAATGGGATACCTATTGGAGCAGATGGAATAAGCATTATTGCTGGCACAGCATAAAATAATTTAAATGCACAGGTTTGAAAAATGCTTTCTAATGGAGTTTGCAAAATGCAGACATGCAGCTAATGGTATCTGAGGTAAATAAGCACATTGCTCAATGGGAATGTAATAACTACTTCTGTATATGTGTGGGAATACAGACACAGGCCTATTGGCAAAGAGAAATATTTTAATGTCCTTTGATCAAAAATGAAAAAGAAAAGCAGCTAAATACTAATAAAGCTGAAGTGTAACAAAGATGTGGGGTGAGAATTCACTGTACTATAAAACAGATTACCTTGTTATCCATAATCATAAGCAACTCTTTATTACTTTGCCAGTCTGAACTCTTAATTTGGTTGAAAGAGTCTGAGATTTTGCATTTATACCCTGCAGAGCTAATTTTCTCTCCAGGATGCCCCAAAAGTTTTGGCAATTGCCAGTGCTTTTCCTGCCCCTCCAGAAAACGAATGAGTTGATGAGGACTGATAAGAGGAACTATTTGCTGTTCCCTTGAATACTGACTGGGCTGAAAGCCAGTTGTTTTCCTGGATGGGACAGGAAGATGAACCATGTTATGGTATCAGTTTTCCCACAACTATCTCACTGGACTTCAGAAGCAAAGCCTTTGGAAAATCTTTAAACTCTCTCTCTGACTTCACACCCAGGCCAGAATGAGCTTGCCTCCTTTAAAGTGGCAAACTGTCCCCAAACACAGCAGTCATTTCTTTTCAAGCTCTCTTCAATTCTGTGCAATCCAGACATTTCTTCTCTACTGACAAGAAAAAAAAAAAAAAAAATATTATTTATGAATTGTTGTTTCTTTACTGACTCAATCATAGGACATAGACTTGGCAGTTGAGATTCATAAGTAAGGCTGCTAAAGAGCCCTCCTTATCTGTTCAGCCATTAAGATCCTTGCTACAGTTATCTTAAGGTCAGTTCCCATTGCTATATTGGAAAAAATGCTGCTTACACAGAGGTGCCAACAGTATTAGACTATTTGCATTTGAAACGCTTGAAAACTGACATCATCAAAGAAACTTAGATCCTCTTAAACATTCAAACAATTAACATTAAAGAGCTAACACCTGAAAACAGAATTGCTACCTAAATCCATAAAAACCCGTAAATTAAAAAGTAAAGAAAAATTAGGCAATATACATCTTGGCAAGTGATGTCTTAGATTACATTCTAGAAATCATTTTCAACAATAATATTTTAAAATAGTCCATAGGAGCACAACAGATACTTTTTCTTCTTCCTGATGAATGAAGCTAGGCTTGGATTCCCTTGACTAACTTTCTGATCAGAGAAAAATATTCTTAATGGCTTTCAAAAGCCCTTCTGCTGATTTGAAACACTTGCTAAAATCACAATTTACTTTCATTCCTTGCCCTATAAGTAGTAATTCAAATGCTAACAAAACACTCAATCGTACTCCAAACTGTAAAAAAGTAACAATCAAACAGATATTTCTTACATGTTATGGTGTTACAGAGATTATTAATAAAAAGCATCTTTATAAAATGCATTTCCAAATCTGGTCAGTGGAGCTTTCACAAAACCTGTGGACTGTGATTTATATGCGTTTCTTGAACCATCAAGATAATGAACTTTCCCCCCTGCCTTTTTTCAAACTAGAAAGAAATTTTACAAAAAAACATGAGTTCCTAACTCCTGCAACATTGTCAAATTTTTCCAGGAACTCTTTTTACATTTGAAAGGCCATTATTACACCAAAAATTAATCTGAAGCAAGGTCACATAAGTATGCTTTTCCAACTCAGACCTTTGCCTTATTCTTTGTCAACACCGTTGAATTTCCCTTCACACCATACAATATTACCGGGATAACAATGGTATTATTGTATGATGCTGAAAACTGTTACAGTGTGGAATTTTAAAATCAGTTAAAAAAATTTGTTTTCTAAATTATTAATGTCTAATGCCCTTAGGCATTAAGACTTTGCTCAAGTGGATTTACATCAAGGCTCAAAATTTTAGAGACTGTCTTGGGTTATGAAAGCAAAAAAATTGTATTCTATTTTCATCTGCTGAAAGCAGTTGGGAAAATGTTTTTTTTTTTTCTTTATCTCTTGTTACTCNGTGTCCCTGACTCTGTCAGGGTTTTCTGGGTTTCTTGTTTGTTTGTTGTTTTCTTGTCTTTTTTGTACTATTACATTTGTACTTTTAACATTCCTAGTAAAAGAACTGTTATTCCTATATCTTTGCCTGAAAGCCCTTAATTAATTGCAAAATTATAATAATTCGGAGGGAGGGGGGTTTACATTCTCCATTCTAAGGAAACTCCAGTTTTCCTAGCGGATACCTGTCTTCTAAACCAACACAGAGACAAAAATCTACAGGAAACAAGACTGGAAAGAATAACTCCTGGTCACTAAATAATGAAAATATTGAAATTAATTATATAAAAAACTTCAGTGAATGCCTTAATACTACCTAAAAGCACAATTATGAGCAAATACCAACCAACCTTTTAATATAAAGATTTACTTAACATCCTCAATCTGTAGTACCTAAGTCAGTTAAAAGGGAAAAAACACCCGAGGGAAAATGTTCAGCTATAAAAGAAGGGTGTAAGATACTCTAGCTCAAAAAAACCCACAAATCAAAAGGACTTAATTAGGCATAGAGATGAAATATATATATTGAATAATCCAGATGCCCAAACAAAATGCATTTCTCAAAAACAAAACAAAAAAATCAAGGAATTTTGCTTGATTTCAAGGTGAATAATTAATTATTAGTTCCACCTCATCTTCACATATATTGAAAGACTTCAAGATATCAGCATAAATTTTGAATTAACTAGAAACTAAGACTAGAAGTACCATAGGACCAATACGAGGTTGAAGAGCAAATCTTGCTCTCATACCACTTTTACATTGATTTTATGAGGTTTAAATGGGGATGTGAGGATTAAATAGGGATAAGGAGAAAGTTGCTTTTCCTTTTCCGTTTTAAAAACAAAAAATGCCACCTTAGGTTAGTTGATACAGGGTCACAAAAGCATATTGTTCTCTCATTTTATCAAAAATATTTTTTCATACTACATATGAAAACTCAACAAACCCTCTCCAATCTCACAGGGTTGTGATAACCATCAAATTGCTTGTGAAAAAATACATTTGAAAATATTCCTGAAATTAGAAAATTAAAGACATGAGCTGACAAACAAGTTATTCCAAGATGCATCAATGTTTGAAACTTTGCCACATCAGTTTCTCTTCAGGAGCTACCATATGCAATGCTCTTAGCCTGAGGCACATGCAGGTAAATGATAGGGAGGTTATTCCTCTCTCCAGAGGATAAGCTCTCTCATGTTTCCCCAGAGTGAGAATATGCAGACTGTTCCTGTGGAAAGGAGCAGTTGTAATTAGTACATAGCTTCACCTGGGGGGAGAAAAAAACTCCACCTGTATTCCTAGAATTAAGGCATCAAATGGCTTCTCACAGTAGACAAAAAAGCTAAGGTAGAAAAACATAATGGCTGAGGAATTAATGTCTGATATTGACTATTTTGTCATATTGGAAATGATTGGGACACAAAGAATGCAATGATCAGAAATAAATACTTGACATCATTCCATAGTTCCTACAGAAGTATTTACTTTCGTTACAAAAACTAACTAAATGATACAAATTTATTAGATCAGCGAGTCTTACAGACTGCACAACTAATAACTCCATTACAGGTATAATAATTGACATTCATTCAGAGTATTATTAATACAGGCATTCAGTTTGGGCAGTAAAACCTCTAAGAGATGGAAGCATTTTAAGATTACACTATCTGCTAAATCTTGAGCCTTATTCTTCCTTGGAAAATACACCACATTTCAGTCAGGCATAGACTGAACCAGTCTCTTCCATGTGAGGAAAGTCTTATTAAGTCATTGCTTCACGTCATTTTAAATAATGTGAACAGACTGAACTTTTTGAGTAGAGCAATTTTCTGATATCAGACCTTTTTTTTTTTTTTTTTTCCTCCTGTACTCTTATCCAATTTTTAGAGTATTTTTAAATTACCAAGTATGGTACTCCACTATGGGGCACAATTATAAATAGAATTTTTCTTTAACTCATTATTGCTTTTTTTAATGTAGTCTCTACATCTATATATATTTTTTTCTCCTGTGGCATTCATGCTGGCAAGACCTTCCAGAATGACTATTTAGCCTTTTTTTGTATATAGCAAAAGAAAATTTGGAGGACAATTGAGAAGTGGAAGAGTTAGTTGGTTATTCAGAAATTTCAGAGAAGCAATACATGTGTGTGCGACTGGCCAAGAAAAATAGAACTACTTCTTAAAATGGTGAGAAACAGCACAATGGAGGCTGGCATCAAAAACTTAGCAGAATGAATAACCAGCATTTCAGGACTAAATTAAAAATGACTGACAAAGTGAGAGTATCCCATGCAGAACTTTGGCCAGCATTTGGACCTTCTTCTACATCATATTGGTAACCATCAATCACTGTGACATAGGCGAATAAAACTATAAATTGTACAGACAGAATACATAAATACAATCAAAGTGGCTAGGAAAATATCCTTTACATTTGCTTTGAGCAAAAAAGGGTTCCACAAAAACTGAGCTGGGATAAAATGTGAGATTAGAAAGACATTTGGAGGAGAATACAAAAGTTAACATCAATGGGCTGTGCAAAAGCGAGTCGTCAGCCTTGGACCAGCTCACCATTCCACAGCTCAGAAGATCAGAACCTCTGACTTCTTTCAGCAACACTTAAACGGGTTCACAGAAAAAGGTCAACTGGATAGATGTAAAGCAAGCACTGTTACTCCCTGACAAGGATGAAGGAAAAGTTGTGGAAAGTTAATAACAAGTTCAAGCTACATGCAATATGCCATCTCCTCTCCAAATTATTAAGCCTTTAATCTACAAGGTTATTAAGCTTTCCAACACACTTAATATCCAGTCAAAGGTGAAAAGAAGTTTTATTCTCAATAATAAGCATAAAATTAGACATCCTGCAAAATAATTAATACCTTCTCATTTGGCTTTCCACTGTACAGAAAACATGTCATTGCCCAGAAGGTGGATTTGTGTTTAACTCATTGTTTTCACGAGGAAGACTGATAGCAGACCCCTTCATTGGCTAGATTGTTATGTACTGAAAGACAAGTTCAAAAGGTAAGACAGCTATGCAAATTATACTCTTCAAATACCAGAGATATTTTCACTTTAGTTTTTTCTGTAAAAGTACTTTTGATCTGCTGCATTAAAATCACACTAAACACTGCAAGTTGAGACATAGTGTAGACTTTATGTAACTAAATCTACAGTGAAGTCCCTAGGTTTAGTTTAACAAATTTCCACCAAAGAAAAATTTTCAGTGTTAGACTTACTTGCTATGGAACAAACTAATTGCACTCCTCTCCTGTCTTTGTTATTACAATTAGTTATTAAAATTAGTTAGTTATTAAAAGTTAGTTAGTTATTAATTTTTTTTAAAGCATCATGTTGACAGACCTTGGAAAGTCATTGCACATTGCTTAAAACTGTTCTAAATCTACTTGAATAGTGATTTCTCTACATTTAATTACGCTCCCTTGATGAACTCAGGACAGTCTCTAGCCCCGGTAGGTATGGGATTATCTCAGATAAGAATTTGACAATGTACTTTTGTACATTGATTTCCATAATAGCTATACAGAAATATAATTTTCTACAGTTATGAGAGTCTGGCAGTCACAAACATATTTCAAAATCGACCAGATCATTTGTTCTCTCCATCTAAAAGCATTGGATATGGGGATAGGCATTTAGTGAGAGGAAACCTATTAAAATAAATGAGAAATCTTATTTTATAAAAACCATAAGGAGATGCTTTCCAGATTCCTACTGCAATTAATTTCATTTTAAATCAAAACTTTTAATCAATTATTTAATTATCAATGTCAGTATTTTCTTTTCTAGACAGCATTCGTTTGATTTTGGTAGTTTT